>CABEEJ010003850.1:0-14548 GCA_901482245.1 Timema douglasi
GACGGGTAAGGGATATATATTATGTGATGACGGGTAAGGGATATATATTATGTGATGACGGGTAAGGGATATATATTATGTGATGATGGGTAAGGGATATATATTATGTGATGATGGGTAAGGAATATATATCATGTGATGACGGGTAAGGGATATATATCATGTGATGACGGGTAAGGGATATATATCTTGTGAACGGGTAAGGAATATATATCATGTGATGACGGGTAAGGGATATATATATCATGTGATGATGGGTAAGGAATATATATCATGTGATGACGGGTAAGGTATATATCATGTGATGATGGGTAAGGAATATATATCATGTGATGACGGGTAAGGGATATTCAAAGGTTGTATCACACTGTGCTAGTAAGGGCCGGTCCTATGACTACCGGATAAATATTGCTATTGGGAGGTTAAAGTTATCTACCCGGTAAAAGTTATCAGCCACTTTAAGGTTTTACGTATCTTATGAACTGAATTTACCAGATTAATATTTATCCAGACGCCATAAGACCGGCCCTGAGTAGTCTAGTGTGACATAAAAAATACCGGCTACTAGCTTTCGCCTGCGAGTGGAAAAAAGCAGTAGCTAGAGAAGTTGGACATGTTCAACTTTTGGCGCTACTCACTAGCCAGTAGCTGACTTCGAGAGTCACGTGACTCACTCCCCACTAGCCAGTAGCGGTCTGGTCACCCAGCGTGACAGTGGAATCGCGGTGCAGTAGCGGGTGTTTTATTTATGACCACGTGACTGTATCGGTGTGGGCTGTATTTATTTTATGTTGAAATCCAATCCTTACAACCACGTGATTTGCTGTACTCGTCGCTACCTCAACACAATGGCACATAGAAGTAGCTGAAAAATGTAGTAGCTGCTATAGTAGCCCCGTGGCTTCTTTGGTGCTGACTGACTTCTGACAGTCAACATTTAGGTATATACCTAAATTTTGACTGTCAGAAGTGACAGCTGCTAAACACATGCTTTTGCAGATCATATGGTTCGGCGTAGGGATACATAATTTGGTCTGGTAACTTTTCAAAGCTGTCAGCTGTGATCTGTCAGTCAGCACCAACGAAACCATGGAGCTACTGTACTTAGTAAGTGGTTAGTCAAGTAGCATAGTGGGGTACAGCCTTCAGGCGCTAGACTAGCGATTGCTTAAAGCCACCATTGATAAGGAAGAGTTTGGAGTTCAAACCTATGCCAGGTACATTGAAAGGTATTTTATTCTATCCTTTCTTTACGTAAATAATATTATTTTTTAAATGTGTTTTCATTAGAGATAAAAATATGTATTTGTGTTTATGACGTTGGTGGCCGGTTTAGTGTTGATGGAACCCTAAACAATAATACTAATAATACAAATCATGGGCCACGAAGACAGCGCGGTGTGAGGGCGCCACTCTCACAATAGAATGGGTTCCCGATGACGGGGATACGTGCTCGAATCTTGGTCGGGTGTACCGAGTGTTATTTCCTAAACGGGTTTACACTCTCCCTACACGCAAATGCTGGTCCACTTCCTCTAAATTAAACCTTCTTAATCCATAACACATTAATGTAATTACTCACTAATTAGTATATAAGCGTATAACCTGAACGGGTAGTAAGACGTGGGGCTAAAAACAACCTTGGTTATTAACCAAATAGTAAAAAAAAAAGAATAAATCAGCTAGAGCTTACTGTCAGGCGTTCTGACCTCTCAACCACTGATAAGGAGTTTGACGTGTGCAAAGTGTGTCATATATGGAAAAGATTTTTAAACTCATTCAAATGGCATATAACATATGTTTGTGTAAAAAAAATATGTAAGCTAACGAATGACCTTTGAATATAAATTCAATAACATAATTTATTCATGTGGTTTTCAGATAAACAAAATATAAACAAAATTTCAATTCAAAACAATTTTGCTATGACTTGTTTTACAAACAGATGGAAATAAGTAGTAATTTTAGCGGCGTGTCTTACGACCCGATTGGTATATACGTTTAGCGGAAGTGTATCCACATTTACGTGGAAGGAGAGTGGATTTTTTTTTAAATAAACAACTCTCAGTACACCCGACCGAAATTACATTTAATTGAAATAATAGTCAATTTAATTAGGTAAAAACCCGCTTCGGTGGCCGTATGGTCTTAGGTATCACTCTTGCAATAAAGTAGACTGTCGATGATGGGGAGATCGAGGTTCGAATCTCGATCGGGTGTGCTGAGGGTGGTTTTCCACTCTCCCTCCACGCAAAAACTCCCTCTTTATATAACGTTATTAATCCCTAAAACCATTAGCGTAATTAGTACATAAGCGTATAATATCGAACGGGTAGTAAGACGTGGTGCTATAAAAAAAAATCTGGACATCTTGAAAATAGTATCAGTACAAACATAGAATTTAATTTTCTTCCCATGGTGACCTCACAATTTCTTGAATATCTGTCAAGGATGTTCTGGAATTTATTGAGAACTTTTTCTCTTCACTTAAAAAGTTTGTTACATAGTGCCGCTTTGCTTATGATGAATGGATAATCAGGAACTGTTTATACCACCTGTGGGAAGAAAATTAAACCCTATATTTCTATTAGAGCAATTTTTTTATGGCAAAAAAAAAGTTTTTCCATAAAAACTGCAAAAAGCACTTGCTTTTTCTCGCGTCCTCTTCCACCTCACCATAAGTTTTTTTATTTTCGTATGCTAATTTTCACAATTTTTTATATTTTTTATTTTAATTTTTCTGGTTTTTTATGGACAGTATGCACCTATAAAATTTGTGTGTGATTATATATAGCATATTTTGAGGTTATTATGTGTGATTATATAGCATATTTTGAGGTTATTATGTGTGTGATTATATATAGCATATTTTGAGGTTATTATGTGTGATTATATATAGCATATTTTGAGGTTATTATGTGTGTGATTAGATAAAGCATATTTTGATGTTATTATGTGTGTGATTATACATAGCATATTTTGATATTGTGTGTGTGATTATATATAGCATATTTTGAGGTTATTATGTGTGTGATTATACATAGCATATTTTGAGGTTATGTGTGTGATTATATATAGCATATTTTGAGGTTATTATGAGTGTGATTATATATAGCATATTTTGAGGTTATTATGTGTGTGATTTTACATAGCATATGTTGAGGTTATTATGTGTGTGATTAGATATAGCATATTTTGAGGTTATTATGTGTGATTATATATAGCATATTTTGAGGTTATTATGTGTGTGATTATATATAGCATATTTTGAGGTTATTATGTATGTAAAAGGATCCACGCTGAGCCCGGAAGATCCCGACCCTATTTATTGTGCATTTGTCAACTCAATTTTTGGATGTATCGGAATTTTTTTTTATATCTCTTGGCCTTTAAATTAAAAAAAAGTTCTACTGTAAAATAAAAGCCTTGTAGTGTCTGTCATTGGTTTTTCTCAAACTTCCCCATAAGCTACTAAACAAAAACTTTGCACACTGAATACTTAAGTGCTTATGCTACCCCCAAAATACTTAAAACTCGTATTTTTTTTTTGCAAGTGTTTGGCCCCATGAGATCACATACCGACTTCTTGGCTAGAGTTGTATATAGACCCTAATATAGTTTTGGCCTATGAAGCATGCTATATTTATAAGAAAAATCCTAAGCTTGAAACAAAATTAAACCCCAATAAACTGTCAAGGCCATTTACACATCATTTATTTACCTCCTGTTTTGAAAAATCTAAAAATAGATTAAAACAACAGGAAACAGATTTTTCACGAAATCAGAAATTGCCTACTTTCTCATATAATTTGTTTTGGTTTGAACAAAATTTACAAAACTAGGTTATATGTAAGCTATCTTTAAGAGCCCGTCTCATCCCACGGATAACGCCTATTTAAGGTAGATCACACAGCTTGATTCAGGTGTCACATCGTAGTGCAATAGCCAACCTGCTTAATCAGCCATAGGAAACTGAAAAAAACATACATTGCTATGCAAACTATAAAATATTCCTTGGATACCCATTTTGAACAAACTCACTGAATAATTTTCTAAATAGGTGACCTGGTGGTCTAAGGGTAAGGTGTCTGACTTCTGTGCTAGGGTCCAGGGTTGAATCCTCGGTCCCGGCAAAGATTTATCTGATTACCAAACCCTTCCTTCACCTCTGACAAGACGTGTATTAATCACAACTTGTGAACGTGTGAAATGCCAGGCCTCCACCGTGGTTCGGATTCCACGTTAAACTGTAGGTCCTCCATTTCATCTCACAATCACCATCTCACAATCACCCTACCATTACACATTAGCGTAAGTGCGTACAACCCGAACGGGTAGTAAGACGTGGTGCTAATAACAATAATAATAATAATAATAATAATTTAGCTAAGGAGAGGCACACAAATCGTAAATATCCATAATAATCTCTAAATTTAAACTTGTTTCTTTTACAAAACCTTATTTATGAGAAAGTAAAGAGTATATTTTAAGTCTATGCAGGATGTTTTGAGGTTGTATTAAAAAGTTACGTAACCAAACTAAATTAAACTGTCAATTTGTGTTTTATGGAAGGTAACGAGAGGCTTCACAGAACATTGAGCAATTGTTGTTTTTTTTCCATGACATCAACCTCCAGTTTTGTAATAAGTGGTAATTATATAATCGAACTTGTTAGATAATTTATTGATGTTTCCTTTTCCAATACCACAAAGAGGATTTATCTGGGGTGGTTAGTTTTATACTAAAAAAAACTACTTAAAGGAAACTGAAGGTTAGTTTCATGCAATCGTCGCCAATAACGAAAACAATGTAACTTTTGTCATACTTGTAATAATTATTTAAGTTGACTTGATGTAAACCTAGTTAAATACAGTTTTTAACACTAAAATATTTTGTTGTGTAACAGAATATTACGTGACCATTGTTACCTCTGTATAATAGATCATTAAAATTATTGTTTTTATTTTATGATTACGGTATTGAGAGTTGAGATTGTTGTGGGCGTTTGGTAAACATTAATGTCTTAGAGCAGAATATATCTTAGTATGATCTAACCACGCTCAATGTCTATATCAGAATACATTCTAATCTAATCTGACCACGCTCAATGTCTATATCAGAATACATTCTAATCTAATCTGACCACGCTCAATGTCTAAATCAGAATACATTCTAATCGAATCTGACCACGCTCAATGTCTATATCAGAATACATTCTAATCTAATCCCGCTTAATGTCTATATCACACTAATCCTAATCTAAGCTCGCTCTTTTATCTTTGATAAATACTGGACCTGTGCTTCCCAAGCTTTTTCAGTAAATTGTAAATGAATGGTAGGGAGGCTTTTAGGTTTTTGAGGATTTTAGGCTACAACAGCAATTTTATGTTTATAATAAACGGCAACAAAATATTTAATATGAGGGTCTTAAATTTAGTTTTATAATTTTGACAGTACATTTAATTACCTTTGTTTAGAAACATTTTAACGTAAGTTATGTTTTAAGGTGTGTTTTATTCTTAAGGATCCTAAACTATGCCACGAAAAAAGTGCAATTATTTTGTAATAATGTGTTTTCAACTCAAGATGGATCGTCCATCTGGCAACAGGCAGCCATTAATCAGAAATGTGAACAAATATGGGACTTTTGACAAGTGATAAAATTACATTTGTTTTTATACTTGTTTAAAAAAATTATAACTGTGTGACTTTAATTTCTAATGTTATTTCTATTTTCACTGGTCTTGAAGTAAATTAAGCAAAATTTATGAAATTTACTTATACATATTTTTAATAATTATTTAATCTTAAACAATTTAATACAAATGTACAACTTAACAAGAATTTAAACTTATTCGGTTTCAGCAATTTTACTAGTTATTATTAGTGGTAGAGTACGGACGGAGTGAGGGGTGGGGGGTCAGTAGCCAGCATCCAATTCTCAGAAGTAAGGTTGGTAACCACTGTACAAGAGTACCAACTGAAACTTAAACATTTAAATTTATATTAGACCTACTTTAACCAATCGTTATGAGTGAAAAAGTCAACCATATTTATTTAGAATTTATATATGAATTTCACAAATACGATGTGAGACTCATTAAATTTAAAGTGTTATATTAATTCACTAGACCTGAGATTGATGCCGGCAAACATGGAAACTAAATAAGTTGTACAGTGAGTTTAGCCGTTAAAAAAAAAGAAGCAACGAACAAAAATCAGTTAAGGAAATATTAATTTTCAAAACGACTATGCTTTGTTTTTAATTTGCAAAATCTAAATAATTTTAGCGTATAGCCCGAACGGGTAGTAAGACACGGTGCTAAATATTATTATAAAATATTATTAAATAATTTTACTCCCCGCCTTCAATTAGAATAGAAATTAAATTCTAGCATCTATTTATAACATCTAATGTTTTGATTATGTTAAATTAATAATATTTTATTTAAGATATGTGTACGTTTATCATATCTTCTAAATACAATTTTATAACGGCTTTATACATTGTACACCTATAACATATTTCTTTTCAATAATATCATATTTATTATGTTCAATTTATAGATTTATTATAGTTTCTTAACTATTCTAACAATTGGATGTTTTACAATATTGTAAATATAATGTGTTTCATAAAGAAAATAGTTTGACTTGTAAATTTAAATGCACTTAGATTAAGTAAGCTGTTTACTTAAATTTGAAACTTTAATATTTCCAATTTAGTTTCAATTGTTACAGCAAGCAAGAGTACACAAATCATGTTCAAAAGATTTTGTGACATGTTGTAGCTAAATAATAAAATATCAATTACTAAACAAAATTAAGTAACATAAATAGATTTTTTGTAGCTTTCTAAATTAGAGCTAAGTAAAAGTATAAAATATGGGAACGAGGTACATCATAATGAATGGTATTTGTTTATGAGAGTCATCTTAACTATAGGAGACTGCATAATTTAATTTTCTTGAACTAAGGCAGCAGCTGATTTATTTTGTACAATAACAATTATCTATATCTTGTAATAGTTGCTCAATTTTCAATGTACTCATTTGAAAGCGTTCATACCAAGCCGTTTCCTAGCCTCAATAATCACCTTGTTTCCTAGTCTCAATAATCACCTTGTCTCCTAGCCTCAATAATCACCTTGTCTCCTAGCCTCAATAATTATATTGGCTTCTAGCCTCAATAATCATCTTGCCTCCTAGCCTCAATAATCATCTTATCTCCTAGCCTCAATAATCATCTTATCTCCTAGCCTCAATAATCATCTTGTTTCCTAGCCTCAATAACTATATTTGCACCTAGCCTCAATAATCATCTTGTCTCGTAGCCTCAACAATAATCTTGCCTCCTAGCCTCAATAATCTCCTTACCTAAACCACCATCATAAGTCTATAAACATAATATACATATTATTTAAAGTGTTGGCACAGGTGATGTATTCATTAAAGTAGTGTACTGGACTAATTATGTGCATTTAACCCATTGAAATTGTACTAGTAAAGTATTTTACCTATTTGTTGAGATTTGTAGAGAGTACGCCTTGATTTACAAGTCCTTGCTTGTAAGCTACAATAAACTTTGACAAACCAATCTAGTAATTATTAAAAAGTTGCGAATTTTAAATTTCGCTTGTAATTATAAGTGTTTATTTGTAGCTTTATGAAACATTTTCTCATTTCTTACAATCTATAAATTATTTATCTTATAAATTGTAGACTTGTAGCTTTATAAAACAAGCCCCTGGAATCGAATTGGGTTCCTTTAAAAGAGTTGTAGACCTGCCATACCATGAAAGCCTTTTAAAGTTAAACTTAGCCCGATGCAAAAATAAAAAAGGCTCTTATCTTATTTAAATATGTGAGAAAAATGAAAGTCTGTGCAGGAATGCGACGTGCACCTCATTAACCGGGTGACCTTGATAGTTCCCTTGAAATATCTACATTTTAATTCCCCCTACATGTGTATCGTCGAGAGCAAAACTTTTACACTTTTCCTTATCAATTTTTTTGTGTGCCACATCTCACTGCTCACCTGCGTTATCCATATCTCCTCACAAAAGGCATAGACAGGAGAAAGGTAGAATTCAGAATAATGTATCCTCATTTGTACAAAGAAAAATAGTTTACAACAATTTAGGAAAAGCCATCCTAATGCATCAATTCGAGATTTGAACCCCCCCAGCCTCCACGTCAGTGAGACATCAGTCGAGACTGACTTTTTAGTCCACGTGTCCATTTATGTTGACTGATCCATAACTGTCTTAATTAAGTGATATCACCTCACGACTTCCTAAAAAAAACCAACTCAACTCTTGAAAACACACAATACCTCACCTCCATGTCATCGATTCATCATAGTAAAAGAGAAAGCCCCAATTTATATAAAATATGATTTTTCACCCATCCTGTGGATCGAACCCGGCACCATATTCAGTAGACAGACGTGTTACAAACTTGGTAACGAGTCTTGACACTGAACTTTCAGCAAGCAGGAGCCCAACACCATAACTCAATCGGTAGCGTGTCTGCCTTCTGAGCTAAGGGTCCCAGGATCGCATTCCGGGCATATCCGTAAAATAATATAATTGTTGAAATTGGATTTTATCCTTTCACGGTGATAAATTAACGGCCGGTTGACTGGGTGTTTGTTCTGTTTTAGATCTAAGTTAGTTTATGTGCTGATATAATCATTCCGTTCAGAAAGTGCACGTCAACTACTTTAAACGAACCACACATAAAGATAAAAGTAGATGGACGGTAATCTTTACTTTAGTAAACGTAGAAATTCACACGTTCACCAAAGAGTTTGTCGGCATATTGTAACGTCAAATAAAAGAAAACATATTCGAAATACTTTTTGTTTTGATAGGATAAAAATAGAATTTTTCACTACTAGACAGCGCATACGTAGCCACTCCCCTTGGACTGAACTCTACCAACGGCTCTCTGTGTCTGTGACGTCATTGGGAATACTGCACATGCGCAAAACGCATACTACTAGACAGCGCATACGTAGCCACTCCCCTTGGACCGAACTCTACCAACGGCTCTCTGTGTCTGTGACGTCATTGGGAACACTGCACATGCGCAACACGCATACTACTAGACAGCGCACACGTAGCCACTCCCTCTGCATTAGACTCTTAGCGTGGAGATGGGATTGTAAAACCACTGTATCGTTTTTTGGGGGAGAGGGGGAGAAACAACAATTTATCTGTCCACGTTTTGAACCTCTGCCTCGAGATACAGCGGTATCACACACTAATGTGATCTCTACACCTTAATAAGCATGATCACAGACATGGTTCACAAAGAGGTATAAACATAAAACAAATCTTCTCTCTCCACCTGAACACAACTAAAACTTATTATTGGCCATAACTAGACAAGGAATCGATTCAAGTAGAAAATGCCGTCCTTTATGTTTTGTGGTTGTTTTTTTAAAATCAGATATCTGTTGTGCGTCACGACAAGCCAATCAACCGTTGTTTTCTGGGAAGTTGTCAGAGTATTCTGTCACTATATACTTATCATACCGTCTCACATGGACTCGAGAATATGTGGATGGAAATAATGATGACTGCAAGATTGTTAACAGCTGATTATTGTTTCTGTCTAGAGGTGACGAGAAAAAAAAAATCTTAACGAGTCAACTCCCTTTGGAACGAGGAAAAGACAACAAACAGCGCACTGTGCAATAAATGGTTTGTTTATCGACTTTACAATGTCGGCAATTGTTGGATAGTTTTTAAAAAAAAGTTCTCACTTCACCGCCCTGTTTTCTTGCGTCATTTTGTTGAGAAGGTGTTAAAGGTTACATTGATTGTATTGGCAACAAAAAGTCACTATGGTTTAAAAGTTGGGTGACCTGGTGGTCTAGGGGTAAGGTGTCGGACTTCTGTGCTGGCGGCCGGGGTTCAATCCTCGGTCCCGGCAAAGATTTATCTGATTACCAAACCCTTCCTTCACCTCTGACAAGACATCTTGTGAATGTGGGGAATGCCAGGCCTCCACCGTGGTTCGGATTCCACGTTAAACTGTAGGTCCTCCATTTCATCTCACAATCACACATTAGCGTAAGTGCGTATAACCCGAACGGGTAGTATGACGCGGTGCTAATAATAATAATAATAATAATAATGATAACAGCTGATAGCGTACACGCAATTCACCCTGAAATGTAGCAGTCTTACCTTGATGGATTATGGCCCGTTATATACCATCGTGCTACATGGTATAACCCTTTCAATTGACTAGACTGCCGACGACCAGAAGAGCTATTATTATTATTATTATTAGCACCGCGTCTTACTACCCGTTCGGTTTATACGCACTTACGCTAATGTGTAATGGCAGGGTAATTTTGAGATGAAATGGAGGAATTACAGTTTAACGTGGGATCCGAACCACGGTGGAGGCCTGGAATTCCCCACATTCACAAGTTGTGATTAATACACGTCTTGTCAGAGGTGAAGGAAAGGTTTGGCAATCAGATAAAAGAACTATTGTTAATAAACGGGTTTTTTTACTCTCTTTCTCTCGACGTGGGTGAATTTACTCTAGAATTATACATTATTAATCCATATATAATCATCATTATATAGCCTGGATTGGCGTTATAGCTTGGAACACGGCAAAAAAAAAACTTTTGTAATTCTTCTTAGAAAACCTGTTTGGAAACCCACCATTCTATATTTGAATGAAGGCTGTTCTTGTTTTGGAGGGTGGTTGAAGTTGTTTCCTACGTGTCAGGGAATGGCAAATCAAGATAATATTTACCCCACTTAAAAGGAACATAGATCATTGGTGCAACTGAAAGCTTGAGAGATCGAAATTATCTAAAGTTACTGATCCTCTTAAGGTGCGGTCGAAGGGAGCACGAGTAATTTTACAGTTTTTATAGAATTACATTATTTTTTTGGCCAAAATAAATCAAATATTTCTCCAGTAGCAACACAGAGTTTAGTTTTGTGCACATGCTCATGTCAACAGATCTTGAATATCTGTTAAGGGTGTCCTGGAATTTTGTCAAAACTTTTTAAATAAAGATAAAAGGTTTTGACAAAATTCCAGGACACCCTTAACAGATATTCAAAATCTGTTGATATTAGCATGTGTAGAAAACTAAACTCTATGTTGCTACTGGAGAAATATTTGATTTATTTTGGCCAAAAGATTTCAACTCTGTAAAAACTGTAAAAATACTCGCGCTCCCTTCGACCGCACCTTAAGTGTAATCTACGTAAATTTGAAAAAAGACACCTGGACATGGCAATCGAACCCAAGACTTTTGGCTTAGTGTTTTAATACTCTTAAAACTGAGGTATCCAGGTTTCGCCAGTGCCTTAAACTATGGATGAAGAATGAACCTGGGCATGGGACGATTCCTGGATATGTTGGTGGTAGAGGATTATACATGCTTAACAAAGGGTTCCGGGTTCTATTCCCATCATTGGGATTTTTCAATCTTACAAATTAAATTAAATTAAAGGCATGACACAATCATGTAGCCTGCTATAGTTCAAAGCATTAAAAAAAAATATTTAGTATCTATAAATTACCAAGAGCTAAAATGTCCTCAGAAAAACAAGTATCCTATAGGCTTACATGCTATTTGACATGTAAAAAATTTACCAAATGTTTAATTTTTTTCAAATAAAATTGCTTAAACAATTTTTAGGTGATTTCAAAAATCAGTTTTTTAAGAAAACTTGTCATACATTCTAGAGTTAGATTTAAAATCATGATTTACTTCTTTTTTTTTTACTAGTCTTATTACACGTCCGGGCTATCCGCATGCTTACATTAATGAATTTAGTGAATGAGAAGAAATAATTTAGTTTAAACGTACCCGAATTTACATATAATTTACTATACATTAGCAGAGCACCCATCAGCGGTGACATTTTTATTTGCTCCAAAAAAAGACAGAAATTAAATAAATTAAAAAAATATATAGTGAAACATTTAAAATTCCCGCATTGAGATCTACATGTTTGTTCAAAGGGGCTATTAATATTAAAATGTGCGCCCTTTGCATGCGGTAGATATCGCGCAAAGCTCATTAAGACAAACTCTTCATTTTTTTATTATTATAGGGAAGAGGATACAGGTCCGTCCTTGGGGTAGCCCACAAGGTCTAAAATCTAATATTGTGTCTGTATTCGAATCGAGACGTGATGATTTTGAAGTATAATTAGAATCGATTAGTTCGACCTAAAAGTGACTCCTTGGAACAATTAATTCATCCTGTTTGGATCTCTGAAAACACAA
The DNA here is from genome assembly GCA_901482245.1 of Timema douglasi. Classification (NCBI taxonomy): domain Eukaryota; kingdom Metazoa; phylum Arthropoda; class Insecta; order Phasmatodea; family Timematidae; genus Timema; species Timema douglasi. The sequence continues at coordinate 12,279 of CABEEJ010003850.1, forward strand.
GGTTGAGGTAAAACCTACAATAATAAAAATAATAATAATAATAATAATAACAAATTGTTTGCAATGAAAAAACAATAGCTCGCTTATATAAAAATATTCCTATTGCGACACAGTCACTAAGATATTATTATTATTATTAGCACCGCGTCTTACTACCCATTCGGGTTGTACGCACTTACGCTAATGTGTAATGGTAGGGTGATTGTGACCACGGTGGAGGCCTGGCATTCCACACATTCACAAGTTGGGATTAATACACGTCTTGTCAGAGGTGAAGGAAGGGTTTGGTAATCATATAAATCTGTGCTGGGACCGAGGATTGAACGCCGGACCCGCAGCACAGAGGTCTGACACCTTACCCCTATTATGTTTTTGTTACATACTCCGCGTTTTACTACCCATTTTGGCTATCCGTATTTGATTGCACTTAAGGGGCAGGAAAGAGGAATATAGAGCTTAGAGTAAATGTACCTTCGTTTGCGTGGAGAGAGGGTGAGAAACCACATAGAATTAAACACTCATTACGCCCAAAGAGATTCGAGTCTACACCAAGCAACCCACGTTGGTGGGCGCGCTACGTCGACTTCATAAGGACTGACTTGCCAGTGAATATACGGTAAGGGTTCAAATCCCAGCCGGGTGTAAAGTTTTTTCTTCCCCAAAATGTTTTACCACTTTATTTCCACACACTCCCTCCAAAGTTTACCTTTCCTTTTCTCTGATACATTGGGGTAAAATGTAATTCCGGGATGGGACGTGACGAGCTCTAAGCCAATCACAAGATTTCAGCCTCATCGGCGTTGTCCGCCCAGCGTGACTTAAAATAACTTCAGCTTCCTTTTTCTGCGCGACATCACCTTGGCAGACCCAATCAAATTTCAAAACCAATCGTTTCATTCATTGCGCATGCGTCCAAATCAACTGACACAATTGTTACGCATGCGTCTAAGCCAACCAACTCAATCGTCGCGCATGCACCTAGGCAAACCGAATCAATCCGTGCCCATGCCTCTAAACCATTTGACTAAATAGGTACGCGTGCGCCTAACCATTCGACTCAATAGGTGCACTTGTGCCTAGACCATTCGACTCAATAGGTGCACTTGTGCCTAGACCATTCGACTCAATAGGTGCACTTGTGCCTAGGCCATTCGACTCAATAGGTGCACTTGTGCCTAGACCATTCGACTCAAAGTTCGTGCGCCTTTAAAGCGAGATACTTACAGACTAAATAAACTTCAGTAAAATTAATTTAAATAACTAGTTAAATAGAAAGAGCGTGTGTATTTATTGTTTTGTTTTATGACAAAGCACGATAATTTGAAATGACACATCGCGAAATTAATCTTAAATACACGTTTAACAACTAGAAAATAAAACGTGTCGGTAGTCAGCTGTTTCTAGTTTGTCTTGCAACTCGTATTTACGTGTGAATTATTAGTCCACGACACTGTGGTAGATTCTGCTCTCAATTATTGGCGAGCGTGTGAATCAGGCTTTAGATTGACTACAAAGTTAGAATGAGTGTAAAATGATGTCATCTAAAATGACTAGTCAAAGAAAAAAAAAAGCTAAGCAAAATAATTAATCACTAATTTTTTAATGTTGGTATCTAGCCTTCGTTGACAGTGTGTAGGCCTATACTTCCTGTGGTTACGTATACTTAAATTATTATATCTTAAATGTTGTTTTCTCTGTTTTGTTAGTAAAGATGAGAGATTTAGACACACTTCTTGCACACAATGTGTTTTTAATTCGGAAGAATTAACCAGTGAGTGTACTCTGTGGGTTATTCAATTAAAAAAAAAGGCCTTTCTTTCACTAGTATTTTATTCATCTCACTTAATCTTTATTTACATATATTATTTAAAAAAAACACATAATTGAAACAATAATAATTTTTCCCAACCCCTTGGGGGTTCTCAAAACAACATTACTAACGTTAATAAAAATAAAACTTTTTTCCGTTTATTTAGATCCCCCAATTAGGGCACAATTCACATATTGCGGGGGGTTTTGTGTTCCCCCCTCCCCCACGGCACATTTGACCTGGTCGGTCATGGTTGACCGGTTGACGGGTGCACTTTACTACACTTCACTATGCCCCCCCCCCCCCCATCAACCCATCCACTTTCCCCTAACTCGGCCAACTGGCAGGGGCAGACCCGAATTGCGCCAGTTATTAAAGGATTAAAAACTGTTTACTAATCCCGGACCCGAATTGCGCCAAGTCAAGTTCAGGTAGTAGGTGAGGGAGGTGGGGGGGGGGG
>CABEEJ010003850.1:30701-44029 GCA_901482245.1 Timema douglasi
CCAGTGTGTGGGTTTTGCGATGCTCCTTTAAGTGTGTATCACATTTTGGTGGAGTGTCGCAAACTAGCCCCTATCCACATGGCTCTTGATTTTAATGGTGACTTACGCTTTTTATTACGCGATAGCGCGGATGGAGTTATTTGTTTACTCCGTTTTATACGCCAGGCGGATCTTTTTAATGCCATTTGAGTCACTTTTATAAAGTGACTCATCTGGATATATCTCTATGAGAAATTTTTAACATTTTAGTATATTTTAAAATGTTTGTTTTGTCTTTTTAACTTGTATATGGCTTTAATATGTTTGTTTTGTCTTTTAACACACATATTGTTTTAATGTTTGTTTTGTCTTCTTATCGGAGTGATACACCTGTGGGTTTTTTTTAGCAAGTGTATCACTCATTTTTACTAAGAGCCCATTTGAGCACTCCTATGGAGTGTCTTAAATGGGTATTTTATCTCTTTATCTTTTATCTATATCATTTATTATTTTGTGTATTTTCCTGTATATTCTGCAGGAAAATTACTACGTTTCTCCCCTATGGGGATTATACTAAGTTTTAATATATTTCAAGGCCCTAATGACCTCAATGTGTCGAAGGGCCTCAAAACCTTAATAATAATAATATAATAATAATTGGAGATCTCCCCCTTTCTTCTTGGACCCCTTGTCACCAGTGTTAAAAACTGATTGGAGAACTCCTGGCAACCTGATGTAAAGGCTAGCTTCCTATTGGGTAGAGGGAGCCAGCATATTACATGAGTTTTCTAATACAACGGAGTTGATCTTTCAGAGAAGAAAAAAAGTTTAAAGCACTATATATTGAAATTATTTCTGAAAATGCGTGATTCTTCATGGATGAAGTATTAAAAGGAAATTTTACAATTTTTTTAAAAGAAAAATACACTTCATCCATGACTTTTTTGAATGAGAGGGGTCTAAAACAGTATAACGACAAAGCCTTCTCAGGTATCCATTTCAAACAAAATCGCTATGTCAATTTTCGGAAATTACTCAACATTAAATTATTCTTTATTTGAGGATTCCAATAAAAATAAAAACACCCCGAGGTCAAACAGAATTGTTTTTGGGTTAGAGGTCACATAAAACTAAAAGATTATTAATAACCCGAGGTTGAAATTTTTTCACAGGTAACATATTTTTTCCCCTTTATTATGCTTGATAAACACTCGGTAGAAAATGTCCTGCTTCGACAAGTGACAGATAAGTAGTCTATTAAGGTGGGGTGGTCCGCGTGTACATCGAACACCTATCAAGTGGTCGGCTATTGGGAGAAGTTAGAGAAACACTGACCTATACAATGACAAGCCTGTAAAAACTAAACTCTGCTGCATTCTGATAAATAAAATATTTATTTACAAATATGTGATTCAGAGGTAATAGCTACCCCTCTCAACGCAACCCTCTCCAGCCTAGTTGCAGTCTCACCAGGACAACCCATCAAGCAAGGAGAACACAACGTTCTTTGACTAAATTATCTTTTTACTTCAACCACTCATGATTTTTTTTAAACTCTGGCTAACCTTATGAAAACCATAGATATAAAGTTTTATCCCGATCGGGAAAAATGGTTTCTGCTCTAGAGACAAATGGAGAGAGAGATGGTATCGCGAAACTTTTTGTTTAGTTTTGTTTCAGGGGGTCATGAAACGTCTATATTTATCAAAATCTTGAGTTGGATCTTTTTTTAATCTGCCAATCACAATAGTTCTCTCTCTAAGGTGTCAAGAGAAAGTAAAAAAAAAATGTAGTACTTATTTATAAAAAAATTGTTAGTATTAAAAAATATAGGACCACATATTCAAAATGAATTCTTAAAAATAACTCTAAAATGACGCAAACCAATAAAATATTATCTAAATATCCAAAATGACCAAAAATGACCTCTGAAAAAAGATTCCACAGCCAAGGGATCGTGAACAGAATCTTATGACTTCATGAGCGTTATCTGTGATGTATCAATCCCAGTCTCTGATTATATTTATCTTTGCCCGGAGCGTCCAGAGTTGACGGTGTCTCATACAGTTTATCCTTGGCTTACTGGGTCTTGTAATATTCCACTGGAGCCGGTTATTTTGTACAGTTTGAGGTTCCGCGAAGAAAAAGTAGTTAATCACAACGGAACGTTCTTATAAGATATTAAATATAAATTCCGTTTATTACGTCACTGAAATCACAGGTAAGAGTGTGTATAATGTTGGCGAGTGTTCTTGATTTGTGATTTACTTGACGAGGAGATTTGTAACTCATCTGGTGGGTGTGTGTGTGTGTGTGTCTCCAAGAAAACGTTGGCACACTTTCTCGGAATGAAACTCTTACATCTATTAAATAAGCTAATTAATTTTTTTCGTCACTGCATCTTACCACCTGTTCAGTTAACATGCATCTATGATAATTACTCTAATGGGGTAGAGATGAGGAAGGGAGCATTTGATAGGTGATCTAGCCACGTTCGCGTGGAAGGTGAGTGGTAAACAAGTTAGAAAATGCCACCTTCAGTAGACCCGACTGGGATTCAAACACTGATCTCTCCGTCATCAGCCCTACCACGAGACTGAGGCCTCAGACCGGGGGTACCCAATTATTTTTGATGGAGGTCCGTTTTAAAAACTCGATATACTTCTACGGTTCGGCAAAACTTTAACAGTGACTCAAGTTAAAGACATATAGGACTGTACTAATTATTATTATTATTATTATTATTATTATTAGCACCGCGTCTTACTACCCGTTCGGGCTATACGCACTTACGCTAATGTGTAATGGTAGGGTGATTGTGAGATGAAATGGAGGACCTACAGTTTAACGTGGAATCCGAACCACGGTGGAGACCTGGCATTCCCCACATTCACAAGATGTCTTGTCAGAGGTGAAGGAAGGGTTTGGTAATCAGATAAATCTATGCCGGGACCAAGGATTGAACCCCAGCCGCCAGCATATAAGTCTGACACCTTATCCCTAGTCCGCCAGGTCACCAATCTGTACTAATTCAAAACCGTCATTTTCTTTCATTTTTAGTTATTTTACCTATTTATTATTGCTAGACTTCCATGTTTACTACCCGACCAACACTGAAAGAGCATAATTTCTCCTCTTTATCGGTATCTCATCAAGGTCCTCAAAGATGTGTCTGCGGTCCGGATGTGGATCGTGGCCCACCATTTGGAGACCACTGCTTTAGACCTTTCTGCCGCTGAAGCGTGTCGTAATTAGTTAAAATGTGTAAACCCGAACGGATGTGAGGACAATCCATTCTATATGACAGGTAGCAAACGTTACCAGATATACTATCCGGACCCGTGGTGTAGTAGCCAGTGCCTAGGGGTCCCGGATTCTGTTCCCGGCTGGTACCTTGGGTATTTATTTCTTAAAAGGAATTATCCCAACGGTCACCAGGGGTTGGTAAATTAGGCTAAAGTTATTTTTAAGACTCACATTGGCCCACCTCTTCATATTCACTAATAATAATAATAATAATAATAATAATAATATTTAGCGCCGCGTCTTATTACCCGTTCGGGTTATACGCTTTAAGTACTAATTACTCTAATGGATTAGGAATTGGGAAGGTTGAATTAGAGGAAGTGAACCCGCATTCGCGTGGAGGGAGAGTGGAAAACCATTAAGGGGGGAAAAAACCAGTTCACCCGACCGAGATTCGAACCTAGATCTCCCCGTCCTCAGCAATCGAACTCAACACGACAAGCGCGTTAGCTAACTACGCCACCGAGGCGGGTCATATTCACTAACATACCATCACAAAGTTTACTTGGCTGACAGCTCAAAGAGCTACTAGATATAGTCCTTAATGTAACCCTACGCCAACAGCTGTAATTAGAACATATGGTAATGTATGAATGTTATAGTAAGCCACAGTATTTTAGGCCAATATTATTTATTTATTTGAGGTCGGGCACAAAGATTATTTATAGTTTCATTCAACTTATAAAAATTTATATATGTACTTTCACAAACGGTCTTACAAATATAGCTTCAAAATGTTCACCTACGAAATTAAACCATGTTATTGATCATGATGCAAACAAGCTCTTTACAATGGTGCACACCCGCAGTGGATAAACATATTTTATTTAGTCAAATATTTCGAAATCAAATCAAATACTCATAAAATAATGTATTATATATTTAAAAAATCTCTTCTTCAAATAAATACGATGCCTATATTAATGTGTGCACTATATTACAAATAATCGATAACATTCCAAAACAAAGTATTAGTAGGTCAACTTTTATTTATGTTTGAAATATTGTTTCGGATTGGATACAAATAAATTATTAAAAGTATTGAAATAGGGTGAGAAAATTTTAGTTAACGTTATTTTAAATTTAAAATAAAACATGTAATTAAAAAAAAAGTATCATCTAGAACTAAACAGTGATCTTGTACAAGCGTTGGTAACCTACAATCTAAACATATGATTTTTCAACTGTCATTCAGGTAAAAGCTATGGTGAACATACTGTAGAAAACCTTCTATGGGGTATCCTAGGTAGCGCTCTGTTCCACCAGAGCGACTAATAGTCTACATACAGGCGACCGAACTGGATATCATGTCCCTCCCGGTCAGTAACATCATACACTTAAAAAAAACACCTTAATGTACCCTTACGCCAAACCATATGATCTAAAAGACCATATATTGAGATGCTATTACTTTTGTCTGCTAAAACTTTTTCAACAAATCATTTATTTAGAATTACTTTTTAAAAGTGTTTTTATTGATACATTATTGAAACATGAATTTATCAACCTAACTGTTTTTTTGTTGTTGTAGAAGCGACGTCTATAGTTCAATTCCAAATGCAAACGAGAGATTATAAAAGGCTACCTTATCTTCACAAAAATTAAGATGGTGAACAGGATGAAATTAGGCCGGTTGATCGACTTCGTACAAACTGTTTTCTGCTGTGTTCATGCACATGTGCTTAAAAAATAAACATGTTTTATTTTGAAATTAATATTTTGTTTGGCTCTTTCTATAAGTTATAAAAAAATCATCTATATAATTTGGTGGACAGTTGGTATCGGGAAAATTGTGCCCGGGAAAACTGCGCCTTCCCAGAAAAAAAGGAAAAGTGCACCCACACGACCTTGTCTGTCTGTCTCACCTAAATAATTTTAACAAGGTCATGTGGGTGAACTTTTATCACTTTCCTCACGAACTTACTATTTCCAATGGCGTAGATCACCTCATTGCATCCTTTTGTTTAGGAGGGGGGTATTCAAATATACTCGTCAAACATCAGGAGGTCTTGAGGAGGTCAAAGTACATAGATTCATTGCACCTGTCCCTCTGCCTGTTTAGGTTAGGACAAGTTAGGCTAGGCCAAGTTAGGTTAGGTCAAGTTAGGTTAGGCTAGGTTTTTCAATTAAATAAAAATTAGTGTGTATCTCTAAGCATTTGATGTGAACGTATAAATTGAAGTTAGCAAACTAATTATTGACGACCTTTTACTCAATTTTTTGAATCTAGACTATACCCTTCAAACACTTTGTTAGGTCCTTGGGCGTACTTGTTTTGTAAGGGTGTAAAACAGTGTGTGGGGCGCGCTTTTCCCCACCTAATGGTGTGATGATTGATAGGAGTGTGCAATTTACCCCCCCTTTTTCTGGGAAGGCGCAGTTTTTCCGGGTGCAATTTTCCCTAATCCGGCCAGTTATAACAAGATGCAAGACGAGTTGATAGAATCCTTTTTTTAAATCTATTATTTCATGAACTATATTATTATATCTTGTTGCCACAACCAAGGAAAAAAGATGTATTAATTTTTTTGTTCTTTCAGTTAGTTACGAAAAAAGCCAATTGCACAGTACTCCTTAGGTAAGTATTATTAGAAACGTTTGTCCGATTGATAATAATACTATCATTAAGGAAATAATGATTATTTCCACACAGGTTAACATTAATGACTTTCAGCAAATGTTTGCAATAAGAATCTTCTGCTATCTGTCAGTTACAACCACTCCTACGATGGCTAGACAATACCAGTGATGAATGAGTGACCCGGCTACACCAGCGCTGTCTGTGAAAGAGAGGGAAAATTACATTCAGGGACAAGAAGAGTGGGAGAATGGGGGGATTAATGTTTGGTGAAAGAGGAGATTGATTTTCTAACAATTTGCATTAAATGCACCTTCTTTCTATCGTTTATTGTCACAGGTATTATTTGATGAGAAACTTTTAAAATGAAGAGAAAAAAGTTGTCATTAAAATATTCCAGGACACCTTTTGACAGATATTCAACAACTGTTGATATCACCATGTGCTAAAAATTAAACCCTATGTTTATACTGAAGAAATATTGTATTTATTTTGGCTAAAAATACTTTTGTTATAAAAACTTTAAAAACACTAAAGCGTGCATCACATGTCAGTCAACTATGTGATACAGTCGGCTAGAAATCGTAAATTTACACGAAAACTATTGTACGTGGACCGTTTCTGATTAAACATTAATGAAGATAAAGACTTAATAGAAGTTCTTAATACTGAATATTGATGAACTATTAAATTATATTTGGATTAAAAAGACTACATTGAAAAGGCCATTTTTTTTTTGACAATTTTAGAATGTCTTCACAGATAAGCACTGTGCACAACACGTCATTCAGCCATATTAGGGACATACTGTAGTTATTAACAAGAAAATTTGTCGCTTTGTCCCCCATCGTCACCGCGGAAATTTTCGAATAATCATTCAAACACATTTCTGTCATACCTTGGTCTTTCCCTATCCCTTTTACTCCCACACTGTAGGCGACCTGGTGGTCTAGGGGTAAGGTGTCAGACTTCTATGCTGGCGTCCGGGGTTCAATCCCCGGTCCCGGCAAAGATTTATCTGATTACCAAACCCTTCCTTCCCCTCTGACAAGACATCTTGTGAATGTGAGGAATGCCAGGCCTCCACCGTGGTTCGGATTCCACGTTAAACTGTAGGTCCTCCATTTCATCTCGCAATCACCCTACCATTACACATTAGCGTAAGTGCGTATAACCCGAATGGGTAGTAAGACGCGGTGCTAATAATAATAATAATAATACTCCCATACCTCGCGCGAGCCGGGAGCCGAGTTGGGCCTGCTATGATGGACGAATGATACGGACAAGTATGAGTGACTGTATTGCATCAATGTTCACGCAAGCGTTGCAATAATTTGATCTGCATTATCTATCACTCTCCCAATGACGAATCGTTCTCCTGCGTCGTACATCCGCGGAGCTGTAGACAGTCGTGTTTCCGCCGGTAGAGAGATCACATGACCTTTTTTACTTCCCGCTATAGTTAACCTAGTCATCGTATCGGTAATTGAGAAATTGTTGCGCAGACGTTAAACTCTTAACGCAATATTTAATTCTGCTATGTATTATTTCAAAATATGGTCCACGCCAAAATAAAGTCGATCAATTCCAACAGGGATCTTTTCCCTTAACAACCCTAGGGTCTAAGTTTTATTAACAGGAAAAAAAAAGGTGTTAAAATGTGACATAAGCTAATTTACAACGACTTTTTAAGTATATTTGTGGAGCTCGGGTATGCGACTGGGTTTGATGAAAAAAGGGCTCTTGGTTTAGCCTTCCTCTAACAAATACAATTTTTTTTAAATATAAATATAAGATATTTAAAAACTTGTAGCGAGTTTTTCTATTTACCTGGAGAAAATAAATTCAAAGTTTTCTTTCGCTTTCACCTATTATTGACATGACAGGGTGGTTGTAGGTGAAAGACGAAAGGGCGTCTAGGCTTAGACAGAATAAAGAAGTAGTTCCAGAAAAACACAGACCGTTGTATTTTAAACCGTGACACCTGACACTGATTGATTCTTTCTCGCTGACGAAGGCCTTTTTTTTTTCTCATCAGAACTGATTTTAATTGGCTTTCGATTCCAAAAATTATTGTTTTTAATTATTACTATTTTTTTGTTTCATTTAAAAGATGTTCTAACCGGTGAAATTAGCGGTACCAAATTTTTACAAACCTTTTACTAACTTACAAGTGTTTGATTTTTAATACCGTACTTAATAGCTCGCTATATATTAATCCGACACCTTAGCTCATTGGATAGTATGTCTGTCTTGAGTTAAGGGCCCCGGGCTCGATTCCCGGCATGGCCGAAAGTTTATCATTGGTGAAATGTGGATTTAACCTTTCATAGTGATAAATTAACGGCCGGACTGGATGTTGTGCCTGTCCTAGTTTTAAGTTGGATAATAAGGTACAGTAGCACCATGACTTCTTTGGTGCTGACTGACAGCTCACAGCTGACAGCTAAAAGCTTTGAAAAGTTACCAGACCAAATTATGTAACCCTATGCCGAACCATATGATCTGCAAAAACATGTGTTTAACAGCTGTCACTTCTGACAGTCAACATTTAGGTATATACCTAAATGTTGACTGTCAGAAGTCAGCTGTGAGCTGTCAGTCAGCACCAAAGAAGCCATGGGGCTACTTTATATGAAGCTAAGACAGGCCTAGCAAGCCGATAGTGGACAACATATGGCTTGAATAAGAAACTGACCTAGGCCACCGGCTGCAAACAATAATGGATGTAAAGCTTGTTATAGATGAACGTGTAAATAGTATGATCGACTGAATACTTTATGCGAAATATACTAAATGCGAAATTTTTAACGATTTTGTCACACCATTTTATTTTCCAATGATAAAATTGTGAATTCTGCACCCGTTTGGTTCTCTTTCCCCTCATCAATGGTCTCGTGACGCATGCGCGTCACAGCTTTCAATTGCATCATCACTTTCAGAAGGGCTACTATGTCAACTTCCACTTAAAAGGTACTGTTTTCGAGACCCCGGTAAATAATTCCTTATAAACCATTTTGAAATAACATTCTAATAATGTTCCTTGACACACTAGTTCTGTCCATGTGTGTCAGCCTGACCACCGGACTTTAAACCACCCGGTTTTTTTAGAGTGCCCATCGTTGTGTTACGCTAGTGCTGGTTAGTGCTCGATTTTCATCGTTAGTGCTGTAAATTTGAGGCACTAATTCACGATTTCTTATGGCTGGCTAGGGAGATATCTCCCTGGCCACCCGGTATAAGAAATAATATAGATAACCCTTTTTTTTTTAAAACAGCCATCGTTTGTGCTATGTTAGTGCTCAATTTTCATTTTCAAAAAAACAGCCTCAGTACACCCGACCGGGATTTGAACCCCAATATACCCGTCATCAACAGTCCACCACTGGAGCGGGTGTTTTGATAAAAGTTATTTGATAAAATAAACATGATGTAGCTTTGATAATCCATCAAAAGATCTTATATATATATATAAATATACACACATACATGCATAATAGAACATACTCTTGGGTTTTATCAGAGGAAATGGTGAGATATGAAACATTACCCTATACATGAAAAAAAACATATATCACCTGCCTGGGGGACGTGGTTGGCTAACGCGCTAGTTTCGTGTTGAACTATACTGCCGAGGACGGGGAGATCAAGGTTTGAATTTCGGTCGGGTGAACTGGAGGTGGTGGGTGTTTCTTTTCCTAAATGGTTTTCCACTCTCCTTCTACGCAAATGCGGATACACAACCTTTAGATTCAACATTTCCAATTCCTAATCCATCAGCGTAATTAGTACTTAAGCTTTTAGCCCGAGCGGATAGTAAGACGCGGTGCTAAATAAAAAACAAAAAACCATAGATATCTAAATGTACGATATGAAAATACAAAATCCACAGTAAGGGGTTTTTTTTCATTCAAGTTCTTCAAAATTTCTTAGTTTTATTTAGCTATTACACAATTTTATTTTATATTTAGAATTACGTATAACACCTTGGATCAATCCGTAGTGCGTCTATTCACTATGTTATGGGTCCCAAGTTCTAGTGTCATTGAAGCTGTCTTAGCCCCAGTGATGAATTAACGGCTGGGGTGCTGGTTGTTGTGTAGGTGTAAGTAGGTTTATAAGTCTTGTACTTAGGTAATATGTATAGTAAAAAGATCAATACAAATACACAAAATATATAACTTACAAACATTAGTTCTCCAAACAGTGTAGTCTACCTTTTTATTTCCGCAAAGGAAAGCTGAGTGTGAATGAAAAGTTTGAAATTACTCCATATTCTTAGGTTTTTTCCCTATGAATAAACCCATAGAGAGAAATAAACTATTTTCCCTTTCCCCTTGACTCATTCTAACACGACATCATATTTTCATCTACCCACAAACTAAATACAGTTTAGAACATTTCCAACAATGTAGTAAAAGTGATTTCCAAGATCATAGCTTCTAGTTTTTGCGCATGCGCGAGATCCCCTTCCTTTTTTTTTTCCGAACCAATTCTATTTATCACCTGTTCTTGCCTGGTGATGGTCAGGTCTGACGGACATAACCTTTCCCTCCGCAGTTGTTGTTGGTAGTCGGTCGCGGTTTGGTTGAGCAGACTTTGTTGTCGTGTCGTCAGTCGACTGTTTTCGTTATTACGTTCAGACCGCAAGGCTCTAGTGGCGAGCACGTGTGATTTAAAAAAAAGAACACACCTAGAAAGTTTTTTATTCACGTACTATTGTTCTTTTTTTTTCTTCAGGTAGATTCGAGATATGGTGTGGCAATTAAAAAAAACCAAGACTTCCACCGTCATAAAAGAAGCCTGAAGAAATGTATTTTCAAGAATTTAATAAGGGAGAATCACGATCGACTTTCACAACAATAGAAAAATAAAAGTTCCTAAAGTGACTCAATTATTAATTATTGCGAATGACTTTTTCATTTAAAGTAGCTATAGTTTATTCTTTTTTAAAAGTGTTTTAGATAGCTCATTAGGAGTATGTTATAATAAAAGTGTAAAGATACAAATTTGAAGATTTCAGCACAATACACATTTTCTTAGAGCACAATCGGTTTTTAAAATGAAATACGAACTCATTCTTGGACGGAATTCCCGTGAATTGGAGGAATAGATATAATGTTTATATTAATTTTTAATATTTTTTTTAGAAAAGCAAGTGTGTGTTTTTATTTTACGGTGAATGTAATTTGAAAATAACAGGTTTCTAAATATTTTTTTAAAAGAGAAATCGATTAAAAAAAGAATACACTAAAAACAAAATTGTAATTTAATCGATGCCGTTTCTTGCCAACCTTCTGGAAAATAAAAGATGTACAAACAGGTGAACGTTTTAAATAAATAATTAGGTTGCGAAAAAAAGTTTGAAGGTTAGCTTGTATGTGTTTGCGGATTAGGAAGGACATCTTGCACAAAGAAAACACTGACGTAATTTAAAATCGTCAATTGGGTTGAAGGGTAAATGTACACTTATTAAAATAAACTGTACACACTGTCAAAAAAAAGTGTTCTACTTGAATCTATTAATATTTTTAGATAACTTTTTGGAAAGGTTCTTTTTCGAGCGAGTAGTGTTACACTTGTATCTCACCCCCTTTTTTTTTCACGAATGACGAAATACAATATGAAGCATAACCATCGAAGAGGGAGTGAAGTGATCTTGACGTCATATTCCCCCGAAAGCGGGGGTGCGACAGACCTTGGTTCGACGCTGGACATTGTAGGGGTGACAAACTTCGGGGTTGGGGAAGAAGATTGCGACGACGCCCAGGCCAAGAACAACAACAATGAGTACGTCGCTAGGAACGGCGTCGCCAACCTCCACGCAGACTTCGGATGGGCGCACAGCGGCGTCTCCGTCGGCACTCAAGCCTACAGTGAGTACTGCTTTATACATTATTTTCAAATAACCTGTATCGATGGGCACGTGGTCTATCTAGCTGTCAGACTCTTCTATTCTAAAGTGATAGTGAATATAAGAATGGTTGGGGTTCGAACTCCATCCGGGTACATACTGAGGGTGGTTTTATTCCTAAATGGTTTACCAATGTAATTATAATTTCCTTATCTGTAGCGTACCATGTTAATTATTGTAGAGTTTATTCGCCATAGAAGTGGAGGTAACTGACAGATGGCAGAATACATTATAGGCCTAAATAGGTGTTCTGTCTTACGGTAGGTCAATTTATTTCCGTATTTAACTAAGACCGCCAATACTCCCCTTCCTCTGTTTTTTCCTTTGAGCTCCCAGAATTTTATTTTTTCCTTCAAGTCATCCAATATTTGAATCCTCCTCCTTCCTAATCTCCTCTTTTCCTCAACCTTTTCCTTCTATGACGTCGTGCAGAAGACAGTTCCTCCTATGTGTGTGTCCGATCCAGTCTACTTTCTACCGAAGATGTAAAAAAAAAAAGTTAAAAAAGAAAAACATAATTAAAAGCAAATTTGTTTGTCGTGAAAGTTTTGATCGCCAAATATAAACAAGTCAACACATTCTTAGATAAATATTTTGGCGAAGAGATACGTAAAAGTGGATCTGATAACTTCTGCTGGGTGTAATTTACCTACAGTAGGCCCGTGGCTTCTTTGGTGCTGACTGACAGCTCACAGCTCACTTCTGACAGTCAACATTTAGGTATATACCTAAATTTTGACTGTCAAAACTGACAGCTGCTAAACACATATTTTTGCAGAGCATATGGCTCGGCGTAGGGATACATAATTTGGTCTGGTAACTTTTCAAAGCCGTCAGTCAGCACCAAAGAAGCCATGGGGCTACTGTAGGTTAGCGATAAAGAAGGTGGAACTTACAGGAAAAGTACCCGCATTTACGTGGAGGTAAAAGTGGGAAAACATTTAATATATTCCACTACTAGTAGCCAACATAACGGTAGGAATTCTAACACTGACCTACCCGTAACCGGCAAACTGGATTTGTTTTTAGTCCGAGGTTCAGTCCGCGTGTCCATCGAAACTGTTTTGGATATATATTTTTTTAGCACCGCGTTTTACTACCCGTTAGAGTTATACGTTTATGTAGGCCTACTAATTACGCTAGTGGTTTAAGGTATTAGATAGGTTATATTCATAGGAAGTGTACCCGTATTTGGGTGGAGGGAGAGTGGAAAACCATTTAGGAAAAATCACCCGAACGAGATTCGAACCTTGATCTCCCTGTCATCGGTAATCTAGTCTACTGCAAGATTAGCGCGTTAGACCACTCTGGCATCGAAGCGATGTTGAAAAAAATAATAGAAATTTGGGGGCTAGTAGTAAAAATCCTCTGAATAATATACATATATAATTTTTTTTCGTCTCCTGTGCAATTCTTGCCGACGAGAAACATTCCTGAAATACGCTCATACTCGTGAAATTCAAGAAGTGGCGTGTAGCTCAGCGAAACTTCCCCTACAATCACAAGAAGATCAAAGTCACGTGACACGAATGAAAGGGAACGGGGGGGGGG
>CABEEJ010003850.1:54610-74622 GCA_901482245.1 Timema douglasi
TATATATATATATATATATATATATATAATTAACATTCTGGACGAGCTTTAACTGGATGTATTATTTCGAAAAATTGTATTTGAAAATTAGTTTGGTTGAATTTTATTTTATTAAACTTAGAGACTAAAGCGATCACTTTTTTCTTGACTATTTCTAGGACAGTCACTTTAAAATCACTGACGTTACATAATACGCCATATAGTAATGTTTTTTTTTTAAAAAATTCTAGTGTTATTGGACAGACTCTGAAGCCCGTCATATTTAGCACACTATAGATTTATCACGTGTTTTCATTGTGAAATAAATGAATGTCAGTTTCTGCTGTGACACACAGTGTACGCCAGATTATGAGCAAACGGTTGTTTATCTATCGATGTGTTATAGGGTCGCGTTTCTAAGAGACAGATTCCATGTTTCGGTAATTTGAGTCATCGCAAAAATACAAGCAAGCTCTTGCAAACATTCAAAACTCAAATAAGGCATTTGATAAAAATAAATAAATGAGAATTCGTTCTAATTTCTTTATTAATCTCGCATGAACCTATTGTGTGCTTATTGACTTTACCTATTTGGTGATATCGAAGCCATTTATAAGAACGGATTACATCTAAACTTGATACGCGCACTTATAGCACTTATAACACTTAAGTTGGAATGGAAAGGGACGCGAGGAAAGGCAAGTGTTTTTGTAAATTTGAGGAATGCCAGGCCTCCACCGTGGTTCAGATCCCATGTTAAACTGTAGGTCCTCCATTTCATCTCACAATCACCCTACCATTACACATTGGCGTAAGTGCGTATAACCCGGACGGGTAGTAAGACGCGGCGATGATGATAGTCATAATAAATAATAATAATATATAAACCAACACAATATATATGGCAATCTTAAAACAATAGTTATTAAAAATTTGCTTTTATTGTTATTTCTTTATAACACGGCCAAATAACCTGCCGCTACGTCACAGGCAACCAACGTCCTTAAAACAGGGTTTCTCCTATTAGCGCCGCTACAGTTGTTCGTGTAAGCCCGCCCCGGTGGCGTAGTTAGCTAACGCGCTAAAGTTCGTGTTATAGCTGTGCCGAGGACGGGGAGATCGAGGTTCGAACCTCAATTGGGTGAACTGTAGGTGGCATTCCCCTCAATGGTTTTTCCACTCTCTCTCTCTCTCTCTCCACGTAAATGCGAGTTCACTCCCTCTAAATTCAACTTTTCCAATTCCTAAACGATTAGCGTAATTAGTACTTAAGCGTATAAACCAAACGGGTAGTAAGACGTGGTTCCAAATAATAATAAAAAAAGTTTCTCTCGTAAACGAGCTCAATAGTTGACTACGGACTCTATGACTCGAGTTAGGAAATATTACCCTTGGATACAGGGCACTGAGTTTCGAAATGGAAAACCCAATACAGATATCACCTTGCCCCATACTAGCCTTCATTTTTTCTGGTAAGATGAGACTTTTCCCACTCGATATAATCTAATGGGAATACCTCTACATACATTCTTGGGATTTCAAGACATCACAATACTTTTGTCATAACCAGGGGGTAGGGGTGGGAGGTCCTGACTTCCCAGAAAAATGGAGTTGGAAAAAGAAAGTTTGTACCTGTCGAAAAACGATCATTTGAGACCCTCCCCTGCGTTCCTTTGCTACCAGAAACTTCCCGACATAATTGTATTCCTATTTTCACCTCGCCCTCCAACAGTTTCAACATTATATTGAGGTGTCAGACTTCTATGCTGGCGGCCGGGGTTCAATCCTCGGTCCCGGCACAGATTTATCTGATTACCAAACCCTTACTTCACCTCTGACAAGACATCTTGTGAACGTGGGGAATGCCAGGCCTCCACCGTGGTTCGGATCCCACGTTAAACTGTAGGTCCTCCGTTTCATCTCACAATCACCCTACCATTACACATTAGCGTAAGTGCGTACAACCCGAACGGGTAGTAAGACGCGGTGCTAATAATAATAATAATAATAATAACAACAACAACATTATATTGGGCGGGAATCAGTGCTGAAGGCGTTAAACTCGCATTGCTGATTGATCGCTGCTATCCAGGTGGTTTGGGTTCGATACTTAATCGAATGCACTGAGGTGATGGTTTTCTATGGTTTATTTTCGCTGTGGTTCCAGATCCCCCCCTCCCCCCTCATCTTCTCTTCATGCCTCTTCACTTAAAGCCCCCTAAATTCTAGTTTACCATTGGTCATACAGTATAAGGCGCCAATCTTTCAATAGCCTGGATTTCTGATGGCGAGAAGGTTGAGGTTCGAATCTTAACTGGGTGCATAGAATTTTTTTTTTATCCACATGTGCTTTATCACTTTGGGTTCCACATCTCTCTTCGCGCTAATGTGGGTGCACTTTTTTAAAGACTGCCTTCCTTGTTCTTACTCTTTAAAATGAAACGTCACTAACCTTGTGTTATATTGTGATAAATAAAAATAAAAGAAGTAAACATCCAACTGTCTTGTCTGCTTTTGACATTATTCAGGACAATTTAAGATCACCCTATCCGGAGCCTGCAACAGGAATACATTCTAAAATTGATAACTGGGTGGGCAGGCACTTGCCAATAATGTTTTTCACGTTTTTATTAATTATTAGTGCTAGTATCACAGAAATTATTACTACATGTGGCGACAGATGGAAAACAAAATCAAGGAATAAAATATTTACTCAGGGAAATTGATATACTAGGCTAGCATCGGTAGAGAAATATCTTAATTTCAACCTATTCACTGTTTTAGTAGGTAACTTTAAACATACAACGAAACATTCTCTAAATAAGCACCAATAATAGTTTTATTAATATAGGCATATTATTATGTGTTCTGTTTTACGAAAGATCAATTTCTTTTGTCAATAACTTACTGTCTCTCCTCTTTCAGCTCTCAGGGTGGTTTCAAGGGTGTAAAAAATATATTTTTTCATCCAAAAAATTGTACCATACCTTTAGTCAGTAAAAGTTTTTAAACGTATAAGATCGTTTTGGTGTCCGCATGGTCTAACGCACTACTCTCGCAGTAGACTAGACTGCTGATGACGGGGATATAGAGGTTCGAATCTCGGTCGGTGTACTGAGGGTGGTTTAAAAAAAGGTTTTCCACTCTTCCTCCACACAAATGCGGGTACACTTCCTCAAAATATAACCTTCCCCATCTCCCTAAAATCAATAGTTTAACAAAGGGTGACCTGGCGGTCTAGGGGTAAGGTGTCAGACTTCTGTGCTGGGGGCCCGGGGTTCAATCCTCGGTCCTGGCACGGATTTATCTGATTTCCAAACCCTTCCTTCACCTCTGACAAGACATATTGTGAATGTGGGGAATGCCAGGTCTCCACCGTGGTTCGGATCCCACGTTAAACTGTAGGTCCTCTATTTCATCTCACAATCACCCCACCATTACACATTAGCGTAAGTGCGTATAACCCGAACGGGTAGTAAGATGCGATGCTAAAAAAAAGTATATATGGTCACTCCTAAGGAAGGACTATCAAATTCCAGAGGGGGTCTGGACTCCCACCCCGACACCACCTCCTCTTTATACGCGTTTGGGGAGGGGGGGGCGGGATTGATTTTCTTTAAGTCCAAATAAAAAGGGGTGCCACATCACATTTAATATTTAGTTATCTTTGACGTTACGGGTTTATCAAATGTTGTGGGAAGTTTATCGATTAAGTTATCGCTCTGTCATTGTGAATTGCTATGCAGCGTTGGTCGCCAAGATGTTGGGACATCTGGACACGGGTTTCCGCACGTCCTCTGATCGCGGTCCCAGATGTTCCAACATCTGCTGCATAATGCATCATCCCATTCTTGAGGGCGGTCAGGTGTAGCTGTTGAACTTCCGGTTTGTACAGCACGTCTTACCCCACGACGCTCTACTTAAGACGTAACACTTTAAAAAGGTGGCGCAATGGTGAAATAGCGCTTGCGCGTGAAACAAATCGCGGGAGATATGATTGTTGATGTTCGTGTTGGGGAGTCACGACTCTCTATAGTAGCCCCGTGGCTTTGGGGTAGGCTGGTTTGAACCCCCAAAACCCCTCCTTGACTACGGTCTTGAGATCCGAACCGCGGTGGAGGCCTGTCATTCCCCACATTCACAAGTTGTGATTAATACACGTCTTGTCAGAGGTGACGGAAGGGTTTGGCAATCAGTGCCGGGACTGTAGATTGAACCTCGGACCCCCGGCATAGAAGTCCGACATATTACACCTAGACCACCAGGTTACCTGTAAAGGTAATGATTGTCTACAAAATCGGTGCTGACTTTCGTGAAAAGGTTGTAATTTTCAATACATTTATTTAATAAAATTCAATGTTATCAATATTGATTATTGAACTAAATATTAATTTTAAGTATCTTTACTTTATCTCGACCCCTCGGAGAGAGAAGTATTGTGATCGGGAAAATAATCTAGACCGAGATTTTTTTATCAATGAAGATGTTTCATGAACCTCTGAAACAGAAAAATTTGTTTTCGCGATGCCGTCTGTTTGTCTGTCTGTACTTTGGGCTAGAGCCGAAACCATTTCGCTGATTGGGCTAAAACTTGCTACAGTAGCCCCATGGCTTCTTTGGTGCTGACTGACAGCTCACAGCTGACTTATGACAGTCTACATTTAGGTATATACCTACATTTTGACTGTCAGAAGTGACAGCTGCTAAACACATGTTTTTGCAGATCATACGGTTCGGCGTAGGGATACATAATTTGGTCTGGTAACTTTTCAAAGCCGTCAGTTGTCAGCTCTGAGCTTTCAGTCAGCACCAAAGAAGCCATGGGGCTACTGTATCTTGGGTTCTCATAAGGTTCGGTTCCCCTGAGGAGTTTTTAAAATAATACATCCAACCCTAAAATTAATGCTAGTTTACTAAAGAACAAAAAGAGAGCACATTTCGATAAAATCGATTTTTTTTCTGTCAAATTTGATTACATTTCTTATAGTCTATAGGTATTTATTATCATTACAAACAAAATGGAAATTACATATTTTTTTGCATTAAAATGATTTTACGGATACTTTTATATAAGCGGAAAACTCCCAATTTTGATGATATACAACTTTCACATGAAATAATATTTTATCAAATTAATATTTTACGAGCTATAGGCAATAATACTTTTACTTTCTCGTTATCTTACAGCTAGAGAAAGTATTGTGATTGTCAAAAAAATCTAACTCTTGATTTTGATGATTCTCGACGTTTCATGACCCCCGAATCCGAAAAAGTGGTTTTTGAATCCCCGTCTGTCTGTTCTTTAGACTAAAGCCTAAACTATTTTACCGACCGGGCTAAAACTTGGTATTTAGGGTTTTCATAGGGTTGCCCCGAGGAGTTTTTGGAATTGGATATTTAACCCTAAAATTAAGGGTAGTTTACTGAAGGTAAAAAAAAAAGAAAAAATCAATTTTCTCAAAATCGGCTCTAACGATTTTGATTAAATTTAATTTCAAAACATTTATAAATATTCCAAACAAAATAGTTACTCTCAAGATTTCAGCAAATTAAACTTTAAGGGCTCCGGTCTGATACGTAAATTCTCATTTATATTCCATCTCCGAAACTGTTTGAGATAGTAAATTACTTATCATTACAAATATTTATATCTATTTGTAATACAAATATTTTATTTGAAACATATTTGTGTAGAACCAATAACTTTCAAGCTATACGCAAATATATATATTTTTTAACTTTTCGAACCCTAAAGGTAAAGTATTGCGACCTTAAAAAAAATCACCTGAAATGTTGATGGATGTCAACGTCAAGTCTCTCGAAAAGTTTATTATATTTCCCTTAAACCTCCTAGGAGATATATTTTTACAACAATGATCTATCTCCTTCATTTTAGACTCAATAATCAATATTAACATTTTTTTATTGGTCAAAATTTATAAATGAAGAATTTAATAGTTATGCCATGACCTGAAGATGTACAACACATAATCCGGGACTCGAAATTTTAGTAGACCCTTGTGGTCCCAATATCGATCTTTTTTTTTATTGGTCCAAACATACAAATGAGGACATTAATTCCTTAAAAATAAAATTATAAAATTTAATACCGGGACTTAAAAAAATCTCTTACATAAGAATAGTGCAATTTATGCTTGGGTTTACTAGTGTATATTATTTCGTTTCACATATCTTTAAGAGTTAAAAGTATAATTTAGATCAAGGGGGCGAGACAGTCTGACCAGTGAACTGGGCCATTTTATTTTTATAAATGGACATAAAATTGTTTGCCGATGATTCCGTCAAACGAAAGTAATTTTAACAATAAAACCGTATCTTTTGAGACTCGTGTCATCGACCTTGACAGATTATTTCTGAACTCGTCATGTGTCACTCCCTTTCCCAACATGTGACCTATCGCCCGACGATAGGCTATGAGCCTATGACTAATCCGGAGGGACAGAGCGCGCGCGCGTGCCTAAGGTGATTTGTCATTCAGGGCCGGGGGTGCAGGGGAGAAAACTCAAGGGATCAATTTGGATGCTCTCTAAGCATTTTGGAGCAAGGTGGAATGTAGGGGACGCGAGAAAAGGGCAGTGTTTTAAATGCAGTTTTAATAGCAACACTTAGGGGTAAGGTGTCAGACTTCTATGCTGGCGGCCGGGGTTCAATCCTCGGTCCTGGCACAGATTTATCTGATTACCAAACTATTCCTTCACCTCTGACAAGACATCTTGTGAATGTGGGGAATGCCAGGCCTCCACCGTGGTTCGGATCCCACGTTAAACTGTAGGTCCTCCATTTCATCTCACATTCACCCTACCATTACACATTAGCGTAAGTGCGTATAACCCGAACGGGTAGTACTACTACTACTACTAATAATAATATAGCAACACTTTTTTGTTGTTGTTGCCAGAATAAATCAAATATTTCTCCAGTACAAACATAAGAGTTTAATTTTCTTCACGTGGTGATATCACCAGTTGTTGAATATATGTCATGAGCATAGCTGCATTAGATAATAAACTTTTTAAATTAAGCGAAAAAGTTGTCATTAAATTCTAGGACATCCTTGACGGATATTAAACAACCAGTTGATGTCATCATGTTAAGAAAATTAAAATCTTTGCTTCTATTGGAGAAATAGTTGATATATTTTGTTAAAAAATAAGTTTTTCTATAACAAAAGCTGCAAAAACATTGGCCTTCACTAGTGTTCCCTACATTTTACACCTTAATCACTTTACTTATTTGGTGAATTTGAAGCTATTTTTTCGGAGCGGGTTGCATCTTAACTCACTAAAACATTTAGCCGCCATTGTACAAAATAAAAAGAGACGGAATAATTTAACTCTTCACCCTGTGAAGTCTCTTACTAATTAATTAATTTATTTATTTGAGGTATTCACCGTGCACTTTCTGTATCGACTGATTATATCAGAACTTATTTGAGCGAGAGTGAAAGAGCCTACCTAGTTTGCCAGGAAAGGAAACGGCGCATGCCATCAAGTTATTTTACATCCCACAATCGACATGGGACCGACGTCTTTTCTTCCCCTCCGAAGAAAGTTGTGCTACGGATTTTTATCTTTCCAGGTATATCCGTTGACCCCGACTGGGTTTGAACCCATAAACATAAGAATCCTGCGGTGAACACTTTACCCCAAGAACGCCGAGGTCAACACTTCCTCCCTCTCTGACTTTTACAGTCGATGACATAGAGATCGGAGTTCGAATACCGGTCGGGTGTACTGAGAGTTTTCTCATAAATAGTTTTACTCTCCGCGCAAATTCGGGTACACTTCTTCTATTTTAATCTTACTAATCCCTAACATAGTAGAGTAATTAGTAAAAACACTCGTAGCATGAACGGTTAGTAAGACATGGTGTTTATAAACTAAATAATAATTACTTAATAAGTAATTGTATTTCCGCTTGTTTATGAATATAAAATTGTTTTAGTTTTTAAATACAACTATCGCTTCTATGATATTATAAACTATAATTGATGATAAATTAATCTCTTATAGGCTTTAAATTAGTATAGTTGAGAATGTTATAGTTAATTAATACACACAAGAATACTTAGAACCTAGTTTGTTCTATCCCCGTCTCATATTCTGTCCAACAAATTTCTCTCCAGTCTTATATCCTCCAAGACTCTGCACACGTAGATATTTTTTATTAGCACAAAAAAATAACGGTCAACTCTTATGATTGGTTTTATAAATGTTATGGGCTTGCAAGGACCGTTACCGTACAATTTAACAATTTCATAAAGAGGGGAAAAAAACACTGTTTATTTAACACAATAGTATGTTAGTAATTTGATTTCTCTTTGATCTTTCATCGCCGGATTGGATTGCAACCAACGATACTAATTAGCTGAATAGTTAGAGCGACGTGATTGTTCAAAGATTTGGGTCAAGACTAAAATTGTTTGCTTATGGAATAATAGGTTTGGCATCTGGATGTATATTGGTTCAATGAAACTGTCACTTCCAAGAATAGGAGGGGGGGTGCGGAGGGGTTTTAAGAAGCCAGAGAGGAAAAGTTATTTGGTTGAATTATTATTATTACTATTATTATCACCGCGTCTTACTAACCGTTCGGGTTATACGCACTGAAGCTAATGTGTAATAGTAGGGTGATTGTGAGAGGAAATGGAGGACCTACAGTTTATCGTGGGATCCGAACCACGGTTTAGGCCTGGTATTACCCACATTCACAAGATGTCTTGTCAGAGGTGAAGGAAGGGTTTGGTAATCAGATAAATCTGTGCCGGGACCGAGGATTGAACCCCAGTACAGAAGTCTGACACCTTACCCCTAGACCACCAGGTCACCAATTTGGTTAAAAAAGCTAATGGTTGAGGTGCCAAAAGGGGTGTTGACTCTTGAACCAATTTAAAATAAAGGTGAAAGTGTATGGAACGCGAGTTAAGTGCAGTTTTTCTAGCACAACTTTTTTTGAACAGAATAAATCAAATATGGCTCCAGTAAAAATTTAAGTTTAGTTTTCTGCACATGCTAATATTTTATTATTATTATTATTATCTAGCATCGCGTCTTACTACCCGTTCGGGTTATATGCCTAAAATACTAATTACGCTAAGGGATTAGGAATTGGGAAGGTTGCATCAGAGGAACACGACTAGCACGTTAGCTACAGTAGCCCCATGGCTTCTTTGGTGCTGACTGACAGCTGACAGCTAAAAGCTTTGAAAAGTTACCAGACCAAATTATGTATCCCTACGCCGGACCATATGCTCTGCAAAAACATGTGTTTAGCATCTGTCACGTCTAACGGCCAAAATTTAGATATATACCTAAATGTTGACTGTCAGAAGTCAGCTGTGAGCTGTCAGTCAGCACCAAAGAAGCCACGGGGCTACTGTAACTTCGCCACCGAGGCGGTTATGCAAATATCAACAAATGTTGAAATCTGTCAAGGGGTGTCCTGGAATTTCGTCAAAACTTTTTCTCTTTATTTAAAATTTTTTGACAAAATTCGTCCTGGCTGTTCGCATGATACGACACTAATGATGTCACCCGCTTCGGTAACCGCATGGTATAAGGCGTTACTCTCGCACTAGACTAGACTGCCGATGATTGGTAGATCGAGATTCGATCCCGGTCGGGTGTACTGAGGTTTCCCCCCCCCCCTAAATGATTTACCACTACGCATGCAAATGCGGGGTACTCTTCCTTTAAATTCAACTTTACTCATTTCTAATTTATTGGCGTAATTAGTATATAAGCAGGCAACCCATATGGGTAGTAAGACTTGGTGCTTAAGAAAAAAAAGTTTGCGTCAAATAACCCCAATTAAAGATTATACACAAGCCGGGGTATTGCAGACAGCACTTTACACGTTGATTGGTTTAATTTGACTTGACTTTGGGATTACGTTTCTATCTACTCTACTCGTTTTTAAGTTCATTTAAAAAAAAACCAGGGGTTTAGATAACAACGTGAAGCAACCATTTGTACATTAGTGGCACGATAAACACGGCGGCTCTTATTGACGTCATTAGACGAACATATCTGTCTCTTGCTTAGTGCTGGTCACTTTTAACAAACCCATATAATCTCCCTGTGCTTTATTTCCAACTAGACCCTTCCCCTTTCCCATTATTATTTTCAACACACATATTGAAGAATCATCATATAGACTCTACCATAAAATATGAGTGACTATCGACATTTTTATGAGAAATAAATTAAATTAATTAAATTTTCAAAATAAAAATATATCCTACGTTACTCGTTGATAGTGTAGCTTTATATTGGTGAAAGAATTTTTAAAATCGGTCCAGTAGTTTTTGAGTTTATCCATTACAAACAAAAAAAATCAAATCTTTCCTCTTTATAATATTAGTGTAGATAAATGCAGAAATAGCCCGCACACGGAATAGGGCGTGAACCACGTTTGGTCTTGTTCAGATGTGGGTAGCATATTTTATTCGCCACACCATGTAAAAATTGAGAAATTGTTATGCAATCGAACATTTAAAATAACACTAACAGTTTGAACACGTTTATTAAAATCATGTGACTTTTGACTACTCATTTAATTTACAACCGCCCCATACGTAAGTGTTAAATTATTATTATTATTATTATTATTATTATTAGTATCGCGTATTACTACCCGCTCGGGCTATACGCACTTACGCTAATGTGTAATGGTAGGGTGATTGTGATATGAACAGTTAACAGCCTACAGTTTAACGTGGAATCCCAACCACGATGGAGGCCTGGCATTCCACACATCCACAAGTTGTGATTAATACACGTCTTGTCAGAGGTGAAGGAAAGGTTTGGTAATCAGATAAATCTGTGCCTGGACCGAAGATTGAACCCCGGTGGTCCCAGTTCTATAATGTGAAAGACTACGTCGAGAAAACTCGCGCTAAGAAGAAGCAGGCATCCATAATGGATTTATTCAAGAAATAGGTAGGTTTTTTTTCACGTGTTGACTAAAAAAATGCAATTTTTGCGTATGAGGATCGGGCGTTGAACAAAATCAGTTATAATTCCAATAACGACTCCTTCGAAATAACAACCCTTTTCCAGGGAACCATGTTGGTCTTTGGGGATTTAAAAAAAATCTATTTCCCACCCAGGATACTATAATCTGTTAACCTTGGCTTTAAGTTAATCATACATTGGCTTTTAGTGCCCATCACTTCCTACTTATATCTCTCTATATATCAGCCACTTGTGAGCTGGCGGGGGGCTGGGGGTGGGGGGCGAGATTAGGACTAACAGCGGTAGAAATAACTCGTATCTATACCCTTGTTATATCTATCTCTTAAGGTGCGTTTTCGCTTGAGCCTTTTATTTCAAACGAGCAAAACAAACCAAACATCCCAAATGAGCACGAACAAATGAAACGTCCGAAAACTCCTAGCATTCGGACCATTTGCTGGTGGTGCTAGCCTTGTTCCCGCCAATTTCGCCGCGAATAAATGAAACGTCCGAAAACTCCTAGCATTCGGACCATTTGCTGGTGCTACTAGCCTTGTTCCCGCCAATTTCGCCGCGAACTAATGAAACGTCCGAAAACTCTGAGCATTCGGACCATTTGCTGGTGCTAGCCTTGTTCCCGCCAATTTCGCCGCGAACAAATGAAACGTCCGAAAACTCCGAGCATTCGGACCATTTGCTGGTGGTGCTAGCCTTGTTCCCGCCAATTTCGCCGCGA
Source organism: Timema douglasi (assembly GCA_901482245.1). Lineage (NCBI taxonomy): Eukaryota > Metazoa > Arthropoda > Insecta > Phasmatodea > Timematidae > Timema > Timema douglasi. The sequence goes on from CABEEJ010003850.1 coordinate 66,302, forward strand.
ATAAATGAAACGTCCGAAAACTCCGAGCATTCGGACTATTTGCTGGTACTAGCCTAGTTCCCGCCAATTTCGCCGTGAACAAATGAAACGTCCGAAAACTCCGAAAATTCGGACCATTTGCTGTTGCTAGCCTTGTTCCCGCCAATTTCGCCGCGAACGGGTTAAGTACTGTAACTCAGTCTCGAAATGGTTTTAATGTTGGCAGCAGGTTCTTTCTTTCTGCTGTGTGCCTTAGTAAAAAAAGAGGAACCGAAAAATGTGAGAGAGGTGGATGTACTATAGGTAGCAAGATACAGCACTTTTAAGGGGATTGGACGAAGGACATTTCCGAAATTTAACACGAATGCCATATCAAGACTTGGAAATGTTGATTAACCTTGTCGGCTATAAAAATGCGAAGAAGGGCACAAAGTTACGTAAAGCAGTACCAGTGGAAGATCATTCTTCAGCAGCAAACTCCGCGATTCGCAGCAACTGATGCGAAGTTACGTTCCCACTTAAAACAGGCAAATACTTCTGACTTCCTTTTAGCATTCCAAAAGAGACCGACAATTGTTCGATAGCGTTCGGTTCAGCGCGTGTTCGCGAACATGTATTTACTGAAAAGTTACCAGACCAAATTATGTATCTCTACGCCGAACCATATGATCTGCAAAAACATGTGTTTAGCAGCTGACTTATGACGGTCAAAATTTAGGTATATACATTAGCCCCATGGCTTCTTTGGTACTAACTGACAGCTCACAGCTGAATTCTGACAGCCAACATTTAGTTATATACCTAAATTTTGACCGTCAGAAGTTACAGCTGCTAAACACATGTTTTTGCAGATTATATGGTTTGGCGTAGGGATACATAATTTGGTCTGGTAACGTTTCAAAGCTGTCAGTCAGCACCAAAGAAGCCATGGGGCTACTGTAACCTAAATGTCTACTATCAGAAGTCAGCTGTGAGCTGTCAGTCAGCACCAAAGAAGCCATGGGGCTACTATAGCTATGCCTACCTAAGTAACCCCCTAAAAAAAAGTATCACCATATTATGTAAGGCGGCTCACCCCAATCCCTCCTTCCGCTCTAATAAAAATAAGAACATGGCTTTGTATTTGTTTGCGCCTTAGTAAAATATAAGCACAAGGTTCAGTAATAACACAAAAAAGTATGTAGCGACAAAAAAATAATACAATTTTATTTACCGTTTCCAAAAACCTCAAACTGAGCATGTAAACTTCACTTCTTTTTTTTTATTGACATCGTGGACTCGCAGCTGCAACAAGTTTTATGGTTTGATAACAAGCACCGAGTTTGTCATTAAAACAAAGATCTAGTTATTACTAGACAAAACAGGAAATCTCAAGTATTTCAGACTAGTTTTTATCATTAGCACCGCGTCTTACTACTCGCTCAGGTTGTATGCTTATGTAATAATTACGCTAATATGTTAGGGATTATGAAACTTTAATTTAGAGGAAGTACACCCACATTTACGAAGAGAAAGATTGGAAAACTACCCTCATTGAACCCAACCGAGATTCGAATCCCTAATCTCTCCGTCATCGGCAGTCTAGTCTATTGAGAAAGTAGCGCCTAATACTATGCGGCCACTCAAACTATTATTATTATTATTATTACATACATTATATTATTATAATAATTAGATGCTATTTCTTCATTTAAAAATAATTATTACTATATTTTTTTAAACACTAAAAAAATATCATTTTTTTGTAATTGCGGCCTTAAAGCCCTTGGCCCTGTCGAGTGCAAGTCTAAAACCTATTTTTTGGGATGGTGTTAGGGAGGGTGAAAGGCGTGGCGTGGCTTCACAACCGACCAAAGTATCCTTCCGCGCCAACAAGGACAGATGGATCACGGAAACCGTAGATGGTGTGCTAGCTACCGGACAGGTCTTGTGGGAAAATCATACGTTGAGAAATATCAGTTTTCTCGAGAACGAGTGAAATGTTTATGTTAATATTTTAAATACCCCTTCTAAGATAATGTATCAATGTTTATTAATTGTTACATTTTCTTATTTTTTGTTAGGCACCCGGCAGTTTTCTATTGAAAAATGTCAATTTTATCGATATTTGATTACTGTTAGATTATAGAGGAGGTGTGTAAATAAAAAGTATAACTAAATCAACCTGCTTCTATTCTTGAAGATAACCGTTTGTTCCCATGGCTCTGCATTTCCACGCCAAATGAAAAGGGCCATTCGTCTTAATGCCTCTGTGCCCTAGGCAACTACCTAGGTTCGAGAATAACGGACTGGCTGGGCCGACCCTTGGATGTATAATGTGGGTTATTATTCACACATTGTGCTTACGATTACTTGACGAGTCGTTTCGGAATGTCGTCTATGGTCGTATTAAGAACTCCATTCTCGTATGTTGTTGTTACAGCATGTGTGCTCTTCAGGGTCATGCTCTACATACAGCCACGTGTGGACGAGGGGAATATGACAAACTTTTTCGACGGGTGTTCTTGTGATCGTGTTATCTCTCTGTTTCTACAGCTGTTCTTGTGATCGTGTTATTTCTATGTTTCTACAGCTGTTCTTGTGATCGTGTTATCTCTTTGTTTCTACATCTGTTGCTGTGATCGCGTTCTCTCTCTGTTTCTACAGCTGTTATTGTGATCGTGCTATTTCTCTGTTTCTACAACTGTTCTTGTGATCACGTTCTCTCTCTGTTTCTACAGCTATTCTTGTGATCGTGCTATTTCTCTGTTTCTACAGCTGTTCTTGTGATCGTGTTATTTCTCAGTTTCTACAGTTGTTCTTGTGATCGTATTTCTCTGTGTTTCTACAGCTGTTGTTGTGATCGTGTTATCTCTCTGTTTCTACAGCTGTTCTTGTGATTGTGTTATCTCTGTTTCTACAGATGTTCTTGTGATCGTGTTATTTCTCTGTTTCTACAGCTGTTCTTGTGATTGTTTGAATCCTCGCTTCTACTATCAAGTAGAAGTGACGATTACAATTACAAAATTATAGCAAGTAGGGTTGGGAAGGATGAGACATAAGAGAAATATACAAGTATAACATATCTGTTTATTTAAATGTAAACAAGATAAATTGAATTACATGTGTTTTAAATAGATATTAGATCAAACAGTCCATTGTTACTAAAGATAGCTTTTGTATACTTCCCAATGGGCAGGAATAGAAATGAGCACCTTGATGACAAGGAACTAACAGAAGTAAGATTGAACATACAGTTTAGTTTAATAACTCTAGAAATAAGGATCATCGCTCATTCTCATAGGAAGGAGAGTCTGCCTCAATATATCGGCAGACAAAAATAGGTAACAAATATTAATTCAAGGTTAAGCCACACTATATAAAGACAATCCAGCCTGACTAAGACCTGAAAGGTTTATTCATGAATAATAGTAACATAATAGGGAATGAAAACAAGGGGTATTAAATCCTAATTTTATAGAGTTTCTAAGAAGAAAGTTATATAAGCTAGCTAGCTTGAGTTAACTCCGTAGAGAGTTACTAAAACCTAAAAATAAACTCCTAGAATAGGAACTAGCTTATTACAAATAGTAAATGGCGAGCTATCAGGCATATATGTGGTTATAAGTAAGTACTGCCCTGGACATTCAATAGTATATTTATATTTCCACCCTAACTTGGGCACACAATAAATAGTACAAACAACAACCATAGAAACGGTGCATGAAGGGGCCGGAGACAAAGCACTATTCCCGCGAGAGATGGACACAGAAAATAAAGTCAGACATTCTGACACATAAAACTATGTCCGGACATGGTTAAAAAGGTGTTACGAATCAATCCCAGATTCTAACTGTCAAATACTTAGAATCTCAGATGAGGCTTCATATGCGACGAGGTGGAGAGACAGACGATTCTAGTCGCCAGTAATTTCTTCGGCGATGTAGATTAACGCTGAAGTTGTTATTCCGTCGAATTGATAAAATAGAATACAAAATGTGAAGCGAGGAGTGACTGTTATATAGTAACAGAACTGACGAAATCGGGGAAGGTTTGCATTTGGTCATCTAAGGGTGTAAGGGGGGTTAAGTTGCGGAATAGCGCTGAATGACTACTAGCGCTCGTTGATGGTGTGGCGCCCAGATAAAAATCTCTCCCCCATTTCTTTGGACTGGAGCCTGTGAGTAAGATGTCGTTTAGCGGATGGTCCTGGAATAGTCAGCTAGGGCAGTTTTCCTGGAGCTTGGGTGTTTCCTGGAAACATAAATCCACCGTGATTTAATATCTGCCACACATTAATAGAATATATTAGCTCTTGTATTCACTGTGTTAATTATATTTATGGCATTTTTATTGTACATGTTAAACAGCAGGTTTAACATTCTACACGTTTTCCTTGCTCCGTGTCATACCATCCGCGATTAGTTACACTATTGGTTTAGTGACGAGGAGGTAGAATTAAGAGGAAGTGTACCCGCACTTGGCGTGAAGGGAGGCTGGTAAACCATTTGGAGGAAACCCCATTATCAACTCACCCCAATGAGACTCAAAAGCCCCTGGACATTTCTTCGCACAACCAGACATCATGAGACCAACGCCTATGTCCGTCCGATCAATTTGGTGAACTACAATTTTAGCGCAACTCGTAACATTAAAAAAATGTTCTGATCAACACGTCTTAACGCGTGAGCTCTTGAACGGATTAATCTATGGGTAAGTGATGAGGAGGGTAATTCGAGTAAATGCACCCGCATTAGCGAAGAGAGTAATTGGGGAAAATTGCCTTGGCACGTCCGGCCAAGGTTTGAACTTTAGCCTTCTCTTTGCAGGTGATCCAGTCCCTTACGTGGCTAGCACCTTAGACTGGGTGACCACCGGTAGTACTTTTTTTTTCTGACAATGTGGCAAAATGATTTCCCAGTTTTCACACAGCGGGCTAGCTATGAAAATCACATTTGCAGTTTATATGTGTAGGCCTACTAAAGTTTTTATCATAGTGAAATTGCCTTTGAATCAGAAATTAAAGGTCAAATTTCAGACATGGTTTCAAACACCGAGAGTTATTGTACTTTGTCGGGTTTTTTTACTTTTTTCTTCGCCACGTCTTGCTTGCTAGCTGCCTGAGTTGTACAAATTTTAATTATACAAATTAATACAACTAAGGTGAGGATGTTAAAAAAACTATGGGAATTGCACCCCCATTTGCGTGACGGGAGTGTGAGAAATGGTTCAGGAATAAATTCTCACACTACACCGGGTCTCTATTCAAACACCTACTACCACTTCACCCAGCAAGCCAGACTAGACCATAATGACGTCCAGTATTATTATTATTAGCACCGCGTCTTACTACCCGTTCAGGTTATACGCACTTACGCTAATGTGTAATGGTAGGGTGATTGTGAGATGAAATGGAGGACCTACAGTTTAACGTGGGATCCGAACCACGGTGTAGTCCTGGCATTCCACACATTCACAAGTTGTGATTAATACACGTCTTGTCAGAGGTGAAGGAAGGGCTTGGTAATCAGATAAATCTGTGCCGGGACCGAGGATTGAATCCTGGACCATCAGCACAGAAGTCAGACACCTCACCCCTAGACAACCAGGTCACCGACGTCCAGTACTCGTGCCTATCGATATATATTTCAATATAATGAATTACTACTCTATTTTAAAGGAATTTTCTGAAATGGTTCCTTAAGGTTGCTAAATGGGAGAGCACTGAGAAACTTTTCAAACGTTAAGAAGTGTTTGATATTTTATAATATTGTTTTCAACAAAATGTAGGCGAAAGTTATGAGCAGTTTTTAAGTTTAAATTATTTTTTATGTGTTATAACGTACACAAAATCCTATAAAACAATCCCACATTATCTTAAAATGTTATTTTGTGACCCTATCAAAACATAAGTATTTGATAGAAAAAGCTAGATCTAGATTTTTCCTTTAAGGTACGAATGTAGGGAACGTGAAATAAAGGCAGAGGATTTTGCAAACTTTATAACAAAATATCTTTTTGGTCAAAATAAATAAAATATTGCTCTGATAGAAAAACAGGAGAACTTTCTTCACATGGTGATATTACCAGTTGTTGAATATCTGTCACGAGCATAGTGGCATTAGATAATACACTTTTTAAACGAAGATAAAAAGTTGTCATTAAATTCTAGGACACCCTTGACAGATATCCAACAACTGGTGATATCAAAATGGGAAGAAAATTTAACTCTCATGTTTTTATTGGAAGTTTCTAAAATTTTAATTTGGCAAAAAAAAAAGTTTTATTATAAAAACTGCAAGAACACTGTACTACTCTGTCGTCACCAACCTTCCCAATTTGGTCTGAGAATTATTTTTTATAGCGTAAATCTTTATTGAGTTTTTTGTTTTAAAAACCCCTTTAAACTCAAAATTAAAACTTTTTAACTGGACATAAACTGATAATTTTCGCCTGCATTTTGGTGAGAACCATATTAAAAAATATCCGACAACTTGTTAAATAGTCTGGGATTTCTAAAAGTCTTAACCGCGTCTAATTTACTCTACCATGTAACAATTGACACACCCTTAATACCAGTCTTAAGAGTAGCTCTTCTTTCAAGTAGAAGTCAACAGTATCTTTTTTCACTATCTTACTGTATTTTTTACACTTAGGCTAAGTCTAATTTGAAATTGACTCACGTGATAGTTTGTTATTTTAATTGTCTTAAGTTAATTAATATGCAGTTAACCTGCATCGATGCTGGCATGATCTAAGACAGTGTTTCTCAAAAATTTGTGTAATAGAGGACCACCAGATGGAAGCTATTCGCACTGGGGGGGAGGGGGGGTAACGGGAGAAGTTTGCAGTAAAAACATTATTTTTAGGCAATTCTTTATTATTATTATTATTAGTAGTAGTAGTAATAGTAGTAGTATGTGTTCTATCTCATGACAGGTACGATCCTTTTGTCAGTGAACTTAAGACCGCCAATGCACCCTGTCCTCTGCCCCCCTCCTTCAGCTCCCAGAATTTTCTTTTTCCCTTCAAGTCATCCAATATTTGAATCCACTTCCTTCCTAAGCTCCTCTTTCCCCTCATACGTTCCTCCTATTACGTCGTGGCAAATAGAGTTCCTCCTAAGGATGTGTACGATCTAGTGTGCTTTGTAACGAAGAATCACATTCAAAATGGTTCTCTTCTCACCCACTCTTCTCAAGACTTCTTCATTTGTAAATAAAATACTAAAATTAATTTAAGTTAAATTTTGAACAAAACTATAATATAATTACATTGAATTGAGTAATAGCTTTTTGATGATTTTTAACATTCTAAACCTTATAGTTTTTAATAAATATTTGTTCAAATTTGTCGACTTAAGATCGATACAAACTTCCTTTTCCATGTCACTTCCATCCACCGAAGAAATAATTACAGCATAGTATGAATATTTCTTATTTAATTATTTTCATTTCAAATTTTTGTATTATATGTGATCATTATTCTTTAATTAATTACTATTACTAAACTTTCTGGGATCCTGCGTTAGAATAATTTCATAATTACTATACTCCATAAAAAAAGTCTTATAACGTTCCTGCATGGGCCTGTCCGTCAGTAGGAGAACAAATAAAGAAGGAAAGTAAAAATGACAATACAATTTGTGTTGTGACCCCCTCCCATTAAATTACATCATTCGATTCGCAAAGATCTATTCAACGCACCAATACCAGACATTTAGCTCTTGATTATCAACCGAAATATGTGGATTTTTGGATTTTTTTTAAGAGTGTAAAATGTCAACTTTTAAACTATGTTGTGACCTGGTGGTCAAGGAAACTTATGTGCTGGAGGTCCGTGGTTCAATCCTTGGTCCCGGCACAGATTTATCTAATTACCATACCCTTCCTTCACCTCTGACAAGACTTGTATTAATCACAACTTGTGAATGTGGGGAATGCCAGGCCTCCACCGTGGTTCGGATACCAAGTAAAACTGTAGGTCCTCCATTTAATCTCTTAATCACCCTACCATTACACCTTAGCCTAAGTGCATATAACCCAAACGGGTAGTAAGACGCGGTGCTAATAATAATAATAATAATAATAATAAACTTTGTTTACAAGTCTATATATGTATAGGGTCATAGAAAACAGCTTTTAGCATATCAAAGTAAACACCAGGCTCGTGTACTGTTAAAAGTTTTGTCAATATTTAGCCTAAGTGAAACATCTGAACGAGCAATATCTCGGCTACATGGTTAGCACCATAAAACGGAGACGGGCAGTATGAGAAAAGATAGCGAACCTCATTTCGTGACAGTTGCAAAATACGATGGAAGCGCCCGGCTTTTATGCAACCAGCACTACGCCGAAGTTAAT
>CABEEJ010003851.1:0-74618 GCA_901482245.1 Timema douglasi
TCAACATCTCGATCAGAGCTCCTCCACCAGACAACCTCGCTCGCTCTCAAAGAGAATCGTCCGTCTCGTTTGTTTTGTTTTGTTTTGTTTTATTGAGTAGCTTCAAAGATGCACCTGCGACGGACTCGTTGAAAGAAAGGAAAACATACGAAAGAAAGAGAAAAAATAAACTAATCTTGAGTATTTATCGTGATCGTAATTGCTGTTTTTATTTTACCATGCAGAGTAATCTTACTGCCCCTTGGAGGCTGTCTGCATCTTAAAAGTGACTGATGTAGGCAGGAATGAAAGAGGGTGTATTTGAAAGAAGATGCCTGATCATTTGCCCCAGAGAATAAATAGAACCCAACGGCAATAAAACAACTCAAATAGTCTCGTCTCGCACTTTGTCGAACCAATGGTACACTGATCAGAATCAGGTTGCGAACTCTGTCGGTGGAATGGTCATTAACTATGAAGTTATCCGCCTCGGTGGCGTAGTTAGTGAACGTGCTAGTTTCGTGTTGAGCTAGACTGTCGAGGATGGTGGGGAACGAGGTTCGAATCTACAATAGCCCCATAGCTTCTTTGGTGCTGACTGACGGCTCACAGTTGACGGCTTTAAAATGTTACCATACTAAATTATGTATCCCTACGTCAAACCAAATGATCTGCAAAAACATGTGTTTAGCAGCTGTCACTTTTGAAGGTTAAAATTTAGGTATTTATTTAATTGTTGACTGTCAGATGTGAGCTGTCAGTCAGCACCAAAGAAGCCATGGGACTACTGTAGTTCGGGTGAACTGGGTATGGTTTTCTCTCAATTGTTTTCTACTCTCCCGCCATGCACATGTGGGTTCACTTCCTTTAAATTTAACCTTACCGATTCTTAAACCATTACAGTAATTAGTACTTAAGCGTATAGCCTGAGCAAGTAGTAATACGCTGTGCTAAATAATGTAAAAAAACAAACTATTAAGCTTAGTGATAGTTTCATTTAAGATAACTTAGTAACGAGACTGCCACACTACCGATATTAGAAGTTGTTTTCTTCTAAGATATCAACAATAAAATGACCCACCTCGGTGGCCACATGGTCTAACGCTCTACTCTTGTGTTAGACTAAACCACCGATGCTGGGAAGCTTGAGGTTAAAATCTAGGTCGGGTGTCCAAAATGGCTTTCCTCTTTCCCTCCACNCCCTCCACCCTAATGTGGGTATACTTCCTCTAAATATAACCTTTCTCATCTTTAACCCATATGCGTATCACACGAACGGGTAGTAAGACGCAGTAGTAAAAAAAACCCTCAATAAAATGGACTTTGAGGACGAAATACTAGTATTAGTTGTATCAATAATTTACCAACCCACCTCGGTGGCGTGGTTAACTAACGCGCTAGTTTTGTGTTGAGTTAGACTGCAGAGGACGGGAAGATCAAGGTTCTAATCTCGGGGGTTGTATTTTCTAAACGGGTTTCCATTCTCCCTCCACGCAAGTGTAGGTTCATTTACTCTAAGTTCAATCTTCTCAATTTCTAGCCCATTAGAGCAATTAATATTTAATCAGAACGGGTAGTAAGACATGGTGCTAAAAAAAAATATTATTTAAAAATATGGTATCATTGGTACTGGCTGTCTATAAAAACATTTATAGAAATAATGAATTATGAAAAGACATTTTTTGAGTATTTTATAATGTCAGTAGGATACTTTAGTAAGATATTACAATATACACTAATAATCTTGAATCGCGGACCTGTTACATGGCATCTCTATTTCACTAATAAACACCTTCACGATCTAAGCTTCCAAAGAATTGTTGGCGTGCAATTTTACAATCTATGTTAATACAATGAAGGGTCTGTGTGTCTCATGAGTCTTGCACGATATTTATCACAAGCAGAAGTCTGAAACTTAAAAATTAGTAACCTCTGTGCACGAAAATGTGCACCTCAAGGCCAGAATTTTAGAATTTATATTGAATTTTTTTTTAATTAATTAAAAATCGGGCGGTAAGAAATAAAATGAAGAATTTCTTTCTATCTATTTGAAGAAAAGAAAAGCGTTGCCAGGGGTAACGAACGCCTGGTACGTCATCTGGTAGCCTAACCACAGCATCACGTCTCTTTCTTTCGAAAGAGTCGCGCGTATTTCTGCCGCTCTTGGAAACACGACCGTTGGAAATATTTCATCTTCACCGGCTGCGCTGCAAGAAATAGCGCGACTTGTCGCGAATATAGGCGATCATGAGCTACAAAAACATGATGAAAAGGGGAATGCCAGGCCTCCACCGTGGTTCGGATTCCACGTTAAACTGTAGCTCCTTCATTTCATCTCACAATCACCCTATCATTACACATTAGCGTAAGTGCGTATAACCCGAACGGGTAGTAAGACGCGGTGCTAATAATAATAATAATAATAATAATAATAATAATGATGATGAAAAGCATTTTTTGACGCCCTCTGGAAAAAGAAAAAACCAACTGCCACCTTGTGGAAGTGTAAAGCTTAATTTAGACGTTCGCCGAAAATAGAGAACAGAATCTGAGGGGTGCAGCAATTCAATCGCTGTATGTTGACCCGTGGTGCATTGCAACGCAAACTTAAAACAGCTTATTATCAACAAACTTTATTTTCTAGTGGATAAACACATATTTTAGATCATTCTCCCGATGGATGTTTGCAAATTATAACGCTGTGTCAGGGCACAATCCAATACATTGATAAACACGCTTTACATTAACAGGTTATTTCAAATCTCTTCACAACAGCCAACGAAGCTGTCTGCTTACTTCTGGATGTAGAACTCATTCGTTGTCAAATGCACATGCGCACTGAATTTAGATGGTTTAGTTTGAGATTTGATTGGTTCTCCTGTGCCGAACGTCTCAGACAGAGCGGATGAGATAGGGATGAGTTGAACTATTGCAGAACAGCTTGCGCTGATGAGGAAAGTCTTTTGATTGGATAATTGCTTGTCACGTGAGCACGTGCGAACGTGTGAATCTACAGCTAATCTTTTTTCCACCCATGGTTGCGCGCTGATTCTAATAATAAGTGCAGCCAGTTAGAGTTCAACCATAACATCTCTGGTCAATGTCATGTCCATTAAAAGTGTAACTAACACTACCTGTTTACAGAGCTTTTAGCCTTTCACCCTCACCAACCCTACGGCAAGTTCCTAGTTAGCGTGTCCGTCCGTGTCTTGGAAGCCATTTCAAAAAAACGTCGTCTTCCTCTAATTAACACAATCGAGCTGGTCCACCAGGAGGGGAGAAAAAAAAGTGACAACTGAGATAGTGAAAGTCACCGTTTTAAACATAAGAAGTTCGGACACTGTCAGTCCCGCATAGAGGAAGCCAATAAAAAAAAAGGCTCGAGTCTTTGACTCAACAGAATTCCGGTTAGGGAAGGTCAGGGGTATGGAAGCTTGTACCAGTTTGAAAGGTTTCCAAGTAAGGCCCTTGCAACTGAAAGAGAACTATGGTGGATCAGCTCGTAAAGTTGCTGAATAAAATACAGGTTATCTTACGTTGTCTTTTTTTTTTACAACTTTGGCCTAACCTTGCTTTAGGTTTGTGGCTCAACCAAGGGTGACCAAAATATTTCCTACACAAAACGTTTGCACAGACTTCCCGTTAGTAGTGGTTCTTGGCGGTAAGGTGAATTCACGCCGGGTAGAAAGACCCTTGGGTCGAATCGAGGTGAGGCCAACACACCCCGTAAATCACGTCTCTAGTGATGTGAAAAAAGTATCAATATTGTACTAATATCGATATTTTCCTTTCGATACTAGTTTTTTTTTACTAGATACTTCTATCTAATAGCTGGTTGATGCTATTGTAATTTATAATGCTTGTTTTTAAAAGAATAATCTTGCAAAAATCAAACAAATATGTCTTTCTTGTTTTTAATTTATTGTCATTGTTTAAAAAAAAGTTCAAACCATTTCTCGGGGAGCGGGGGTAAAGGGCGTTGATGCCACCCCTTTCGTAATCCAACTGACCCCACATCAGACACACCCTTCTTATACATATGTTGGGGCCGTTCAATTCAAACAATAAAGAGTCTAGTTAATTGTATATATTTTAGAATCTAGCTTAGTATAAGAGGCACCTTTTACTAGAATGTCTAGAACGAGAAAACAAGCGGCTAAGTAAGAATCGTCGCTATGAATGTAAACGGAAGTGACTTAATACTTACACAGCGCATACGATTAACTTATTGTTCAAGAACATTTCCTGTCACGCACGTAGTTCATGTCAGGGCTTTGGGAATAAGTGGAGAAGCAGATATATTGTATTTAATTTAAAATATTTTAATTTAAATAGCTAGCCATGTTGTGTTAAAGAACGCTAAGCAGAATTATAAATAATTTTGAAAAATATATTTACGTATTAAATTTATAAAAGGGACACAGAGGTGTTGTTAGAATGACAGCTTTAGGGCTTTCGATAAATTAGATTCTCTTAAATTTGAAGGGCTGTTTTTATCTTCGAGGTAATACTACTGAAACAAAAACATATTATAATACCGAAGCTGAGCAGTCTATAATAATTGTATTTTCTGAATTTAATATAACAAATTGACTTTATTCTTCGTTGTTGGCAGGGTCCTACCAAAAATCTGGGTTTCATATCCAGTCACGGTTAGTGAAACGCTTTACCAGCTACTTTAAAATGGTTTTGAACACATTATTCTTTGTTGAGAAACAATTGGTAGTTTCTTAACTAACATACTTTAGTTTTGAAATAAGAATTGTTTTAAGAATTCTTAACACGTTTTAATAGGCCTTATAATACCAACATAAATGTACCTATTAAGGTTTATTGAGATTTTATTGATAAATTCATGCTTTTTACAGCAATGAAAATATTGGATAGAATCCTAAACAATATGTATTTTGTAACAAAAGTTACTTAATCAAGAAAGTACCAATAGTTTCGAAAATAAAATGTAAAAAAAAATCCAAAACTTGCTTGAACATCCTTTAAGGTGCCAAGTATTTGAAAGAAAATATCCTCACACTGCGGTATTTATGATGAGAATGGCTCTTCTGAAGCATGCAAATTACTTTTAAAAATGCTTAATTGTCCCTTTGCAACCTTATAAATAAGGGCTTTATTTATTTTTTTCAAGGAAGGCTGAACTTATATTTCTAATAATCCACTTTGATATAAAAAGTGTTATATTTTGTGTGAAAACTTATTAAAATCTAGCTAACCCAACTATCGATTAGATTATTTAAGGTGAGGATTTAGGGAAATCAAGAATAGACAAGTGTTTTTACAACTTTAATAGCAAAGCTTTTTATTTGCGAAATAAAATAAAATATTACTTCAGAATAAACAAAGAGTTTAATTTTCTTTGATACCAACAGTTGTTGTGTTGAATAACCGTCATAAGCATAGCGACATAAAATAGTTCCCTTTTTAAATATAGAGGAAAAGTTATGACTAAATTCCAGGACACTATCGACAGATATTCTGAATACTCTTTAGACTACCATACGAAGAAAATTAAAGCTCTATGTTTGAACTGAAACAATATTTGATTAATTTTGTTGAAAAAAAAAATCCATGAAAACTGCATTAACACATAACTTTTCTTGCGTGACGTACATTTCAGGTTAATCCCTCCATGTTTAGATTGACTACAGTAATATACGAGTACATACTCATTGTATGGAATATATTTTTTTGGTATTTTACACTTTGTCCTAACCCTTCAGTCCCCTTTCCCAGCTAAACGCAGTTTATTTTCTCTCTAATAGACTAAGGTCAAGGAAAGTTTAATTTAGAGGATATGCAAACGGATTTCATGTAGTGAGAAGGGGGGGGGGAGATGTATGGGAAAAACCACCTCTAGTACACTAAACCAAGATTCTAGACCTGACATTCCCGTCAACGGCAAACCAGACTAGACGAGCCTGACATTTAGTCTGCATGCCCACCGATGCAGATCGTTCCTTGTTTGCAAAAGTATCACTGCCTCTCATTTTCAATAATTGTAACAAGTGATAACACAGGATAATATCACGCGTCGCCACTGGTTTTCTGTCTCACAGAATCATCGGCACTGGACCCGTCGCCAAAGGTTTTGACTCAACCTGAAATTGTTGGAAAGGCTCACGAACAAGTCGTAGACAACTTAGTACCAGTTTAGTAAAGGAACCAACGAAAGTGGCCGTCATTTTGATTTTTATAGCTGGTCTTAAAATCCTCTTGGGTGCTTTAATTGGTCGTCTGGAAGTTCCTTACATAAGCAATGTGAATAAGATATTAGCTACCACTTATGAAGAGGAAGGCAGTTTATTTTTAGTTGTTTACAAATTAATATATCAATAAAGATGGGTCAAAGGTTTCATACACCCTACATGAGAACTTCAATTTGTGGCACAATTATATTCCGTATATGTAAATATAGCCCCCCACGTGTCGCAAAAAATAATTATAGGGAGCCAAATACCAAATAAATTAAATAAAAGTAGTAACATTTTATTACAGGTTATTGAAAGAGCGACATGTGTTGTTTTAAATACTATAATCTTAGAAATACTAATCGTACAATGTGAATAAAGATTTAAGGCAATTGGCCCTTTTCTATTGGAATGGAAATGCAGAGCCGTGGGAACAAACTGCTATGTTCAAGAATTTTATTGTTTTCCAATTTCCTTTTCGGAAACGGTTTGTTCAAGATTAGAAGCAGGTTGATTACGTTATACTTTTTATGTACGATTTATCCTCTATATTTAACAGTGATCAAATATCGATAAAATTATATTTTTCAACAGAAAACTACTGGCTTCATAACAAAAATAAGAAAATGTAACAATTAACAAACATCGATACATTATCTTAGAAGGGTTGTTGTAAATATCAACATAAAAATGTTCCTCGTTCTCGAGAAAACTGATATTTCCAAACGTTTGATTTTTTCCTCAAGACCTGTCCGGTAGCTAGCGCCATCTTCGGTCCCCGTAATACATCTGTTCTTGTTGGCGCGGAAGGATACTTTGGTAGGTTGTAAAGCCACGCCACGCATTTCACCCTCCCGCCCACCATCATACAAAATAGGTTTTAGACTTGCGCTCGACAGGGCCAAGGGCCTTAATACAGTCCCCCTCTACATTGACTTAAAAGTTTTGGTTATGGGCTCTGCGAAGAATCAGTGTAGGTTCAATATTTTTATGTAACAATTTTTTTCAATGCCCTACACTTTCCCACTTTCCCTTTCACCACCCAACGTCCCATTTTGGTTTCAAGGAATTATGGTCAGCCTAGCTTTCAAGTGTTCATACGTCAAGCCATGTAATCTGGAGCCGTCAAATATTTGAAATATAATAGCATTTCTTTAAAATGAAACACATATGATATAAAATTATTGTCGCTGTTGATAGTAAAAAATATGTGTGTCCATACTAAAAGGTCCTTTCTATGAAAAATGGACTGTACCTTTCAAAATCAATAGATACATTTGAAACTAAGTGTAGAAGAAGCGAACCCACTCGGTTAAACCATTTGAAAACAGCAATTTTTGTTATTTTGGAACTATTGTGTAAGGTTATTTGGTAAACTACCTCTTTTCAAACCAATGGCACAGGTGGTGTCATCTAGTAAAGAAAATCCCCTTCACTGCTGCGGTAACAAAGTTGAACAATGGGGGGAAAAGAAGGTGTTTTTTGTGTGCTACTTGAAAAGATGAGTCGAGTTATAATGGTTGTCTTCTTTTATAAGCAATACAGCCTTTGAAGGTCACGAAGACTTGTTCTCTCAATAAATCCCACTTACCAGTCTTGTCAGCACACAAGTTTCCACAACTTGTACCTCCTCGCTGTATCTGCTACCCTAATAGGACAAAGACATTAACTCCATGTCCAACAGCAAAAAAAAAAAAAAAAAAAAAANTTTTTGGTGGTTAGGGGGAAGGAAATACTAATGTGACAGCCGTGTTTGTGTTTCCCCTAAAATATTTTGAACTAATTGATGGATCGTGAGAGAACTTGAGAAACACAAACACAAAAAGCTAGCCTTCAGATTTTTTTTAACAGTGTTGCTACTTTGTGATTAAAAGATATTTTGGTGAGGTGAGTTGCATCTGAACTTGATTCATCTAAGAACTTCAAGAATATCAAACTTAGACACAAATATACAAAATAGAGAATAATGAAATAAAGAAAATGAGTCTGGATATCATGATTTTTCAAAACTACCCTTTTTCTTGTGTCCTCTTCTAAATAGGCAGATAATGTAAAAAAAAAAGCAATCTAAAACTTTACAGGAAGATTCCTACAGAATTTTTTGTGAATAAACCAAATATTCTAAGTTGTAAAAGATTAAAAACAATAGAAATACGTTTATAAAAACTACGTAAAGTTCAAAATAAATAATTATGCTTCTTTGTAAGTCTATTTTTCATAATTATCTAACAATTTTTTGTTTACGTTTCAATGTTATATTTTAAAAACCCATCGAATAAAACGTTTACACAGTAACATGGCTCGACTTTCCGCCACGTCTTAATTAGGGAACGTCCTTTAATTTCGAGACATTGATCATTTAAAGATTGAAAAAATGAACTACTTTTGGGATATTTGGTTCTATAAATTATGGTATGAACGGTTTGGATAAATTTACTAAATAAAACTTACTTCACCTCTGCCGGATACTAGAAAGTATGGTGAGTTTTTTCAGAAACCAATAAAATTATGAGGTAAAACAGCTTGACCGAAACGTCAAATTTTAGTAACATTTTTTGTACCAAACTTTTAGATAACTCATTACCAATGACCCAATCCCGCCGTTCCCTTAAGGGGTAGGCAGGCAATTGTGCATATAGATCTAAAAACAACTCTGTACTTAATCCACCCTCACGAACTTTCTCCATATTTCCCTATCCTTGCATACTCCCTTCGCTTCAACAATATCCATACACCGAGTCATACATGATATTTTATTCTTTAAACCCTTAATGTTTCTCTTTTTCACACATTCACCTATAACATTTTACTACGTCTTACATGGTCTACCCCTTTATTTTGATCACCACACTCTACCTTCATATATTTGCTTCATAGCTCGATCCACACTCATCATCTCAACATGTCCAAACCAACGTAACACGCTTTTTCACATTGACCAAGCACACATTTGTAAACCTCTAGCTTTATTATAAAAAAAACAATACCATATCTAAGATTAACCATGTCAAGTCAGTGGAGGCAGAACCTTAATTATGTATGGGGGAGGAAGGCCAATTAACTAAAAAGGAGTTTTGAAGGACTTACCCCCCTCCCCCAGAATAAATATATCGGGAGCCCTTCCCCACCAAGCGTTCGACAATTGGATGCCTTTAATCCATTGTAGTGATCCTGTTTTTTTTATTGTAGGCCTACTTCTATATAATCTATTTAGAGTGGTTTTACCTCGTATATTTTTCTGAAAATTTTACAACTCTAAAATTAGTCTAAAATGGTCCTCATCTGATTTTAAAAAAACTCCATGGCTTAAGATTAAATAGTTATTTAGATATTTTAAATCATATTATATTCAAAATTATAAAAAGTAAGTGAAATAAATCTAGAGAATGACAAAAATTATCAGCACCCCTTGGAACCTCACCGCCCGGTTCTGTCACCACTTGGTATGCCTTTATTTAATAAATGCTCAATTTAAATGCTCAGGCTTGTAGGTTTCTGAATATTAAACGAATTTAAAAAACTTAATGTATTTAATCCCTGCCCTTAGTTGCCAGAAAAATTAACTCCAGATAGCTTCTAGATGCATTTAATACTCGTAATTTTTCTTTGCCTTTGAACGTTTGGGAGCTGGGATCTCCAAACCTCCCCTAGTTTGATGCAATGTTGTGCTATGTCTCCATGGTTGTCTTGTGTATTCATGGATATATATATATATATATATATATATATATATATATATATGTGTGTGTGTGTGTGTGTGTGTGTGTGTGTGTGAACACGTTGGTGTACAAATGGACGATGTGAATGTGAGAGTGAGAGTGCTGTTATATGCAAATGATGCCATATTAATGTCTGAGAATGAAAATAACTTGCAAAATGCACTAAACCATTTGATTGTAGCAAACGGCAGGTTGGATCTTCGTGTAAATGTCTCCAAAACTACAATGATAGTTTTTATAAGGATGTATCTGTAAATATTCAGCTTAATACAAATGGAAAACTGTTATAACAAGTGAATTATTTGTGTACCCGTGAAGAATGTTATGTAAACATGGAAGAATGGATGGTTAACTCGATATATGGGTGAACATATCTCGTAGAGTAAATCGATGTATGTGGATTATTGTAAAGAACGAAGCCGTATCAAAAAGAGGCAAGGATAACAGTGTATAAAAGTGTGTTAACCCTAACATTGTTTTATGGATGTGAAGCGTGGGTCTGTCAGAAGAAGCACAAGAGCAAGATGAGTGCTATTGGAATTAGCTATCTAGGAAATGTGGAAAAACTCGTATAGACAAAGTCAGTAATGAATGGGTGCTGAAGGAGTTTGAGACTGAATACGTGAAAGTATATTATAGTAGTTTTTCTCACTGTTAGCTCTTCCTATGAAAATGTATTTATATCAAGCCTACCTTTGCAATTAAATAGAATTTCATTTGGTAATCGCGGTGACCTGGCGGTCTAGGGGTAAGGTGTCAGACTTCTGTGCTGGCGGCCGGGGTTCAATCCTCAGTCCCGGCACAGATTTATCTGATTACCAATCTCTTCCTTCACCTCTGACAAGACATCTTGTGAATGTGGGGAATGCCAGGCCTCCACCGTGGTTCAAATCCCACGTTAAACTATAGGTCCTTCATTTCATCTCACAATCACCCTACCATTGCACATTAGCGTAAGTGCGTATAACCCGAACGGGTAGTAAGACGCGGTGCTAATAATAATAATAATAATAATAATAATAATAATTATTATTATTATTATTATTATTATTATTTGGTAATCATTCTAATAAAAAAATTCCACCCTTCATTTATTTTAAAATTAATGAGTATTTTCAAAATATAAAGCTCAAAGCATCCATATGTGTTATGAAATCTTCTCACAGATGGGTGACTAAAGATATTTATTTATTTTATTGCTGACAACTAAATTTAATCGTTCGTAATTAACTCCATCCCTTATTACAAACACTTGTAAAACATGGCTGAAAGATATGTTTTGTCCCTTAGCTCTAATTCTTTCACTTCTCTAAGGATATACCATGTTGTAACTTAAAAAACCATGGATGGTTCTGGAACAATTTCCTTCGAAAAATATACGTAAGAAAATAAGGCTTCTCTACACAGAAGTTCCACAGCATTATACGGGAACGGTCCGTGTCAAATTAATATTATTTTCAAAAATTAAAAAAGTGTTTGAGTATAAAGATACAGTCATTGATCTACCGTACAGGGTTAAGTTTATAAATAGAATTATTAATAAATAAAGAATATTAAATTGATAAAAAGCGAGCTATTATATATAAATAGACAGTAAGAACCCAGCCCTTACATTAATAACCCGGAACACAAGACTCTAACCTCTGAGAGTTTCTTACCTTTACAAAATCATTATAAAGTGGAACCCAACAAGTAGGAGATTCGTCATCATCACCATCTCATCTCTGAAAACACACTACAAGCGGCTTCGACAGCGAGGGGGACTCACCAGAGAAGCATAACGCTTCACCTTGCTTGGCCTCAAGTTCTTGTATTTTTTTAAAATATTATTTAGCACCACGTCTTACTACCCGTTCAGGTTATACGCTTTAAGTACTAATCACGCTAATGGATTAGGAATTGGGAAGGTAGAATTAGAGAAAGTTAACCTGCATTTTCGTGGAGGGAGAATGGAAAACTATTTAGGAAAAAACCACCATCAGTTCACCCGACCGAGATTCGAATCTCGATCTCCCCATCCTCAGCAGTCTAGATCTACACGACTAGTGCGTTAGCCAACTACGCCACCGAGGTGGGTCACTTTGTTGTAGTTTATAAGATAGGACCATGGTGTTATCGGTCAAGCTACAATTCCCACCTCTCAGAATAACTGGAGTGTACACTCCTGTATTTTATAAAAAAGTCCCTACACCTTTGTTAAATCTATATGACGAGGATGTTGAAGAGAAAAAATAGCAGAAAGGTGAGGACTGTACATAAGGCCTTTTTTCTTCCTTCGGGAGTATAATCAATTAACGGTTGTCAAGAGATGAGCCGTGGGAAAGAGTTCAGAGGAATGTCTCTCCAGGCGGGTTTTGAACAGGTGTCTTATTGTTTCCCTTTATCGCTGTTTCGTCAGGGGAATCGCTGGGAATAGAAGAGGAAAGGGGGGAGGGTAGGGACATGTCCATTAGCAGCATGTACCTCATGTATCCTCTTCCAAACACGAAGCAAGAGAGACTATGTAGTATAAATTAAACACTGTATATTCCAATTTTCATAGGAAAAACCTTATATGGCAACTACCAAATAAAATTGGACCTACTTTGAAGTCTTCATACGTCAAGACATGTGATATACACCTTTTTTGATAAATATTACCAATACATTTAAAATAACACTAATTATATTGTAAGCTGTTATGAATTTTGGCCACCAAAAATTATGTTTGTGTTTTATAAATGCCCCTTCTAATGAAAATTGAATTGTAAAATCGTAAGTTATCCAAATTAATAATACGTACGTTCCACTAGAGATTGTTGGTGACCTGGTGGTCTAGGGGTAAGGGGTCGGATTTCTGTACTGGGGTCTGGGGTTCAATCCTCGGTACCGGTACAGATTTATCTGATTAGCAAACCCTTCTTTCACCTCTGACAAGACGTGTATTAATCATAACTTGTGAATGTGGGGAATGCCAGGCCTCCACCGTGGTTCGGATTCCACGTTAAAACTGTAGGTCCTCCATTTCATCTCACAATCACCCTTCCATTACATATAAGCCTAAGTTCTTTTAACCCGAACGGGTAGTAAGACGCGGCGATAGTAATAACACTATAGAGTGTTCAGTGGTACTTTTAAGGTCTTGCCAAAATATCACAAAATTATTTTGCTGGGTTGAGCTTATATTCATATATAAAGCATATTAAATAGTGAATAGTGTATGCATACATTGAACAAATCATAAAAAAAACTGTCTATAATAAAACGTAGTGTTTATATCTTATTTAAATGTATTGATTTTTTATTCGTAGAAATCGGCCTAAATTCTCTGCTCTACTAGATAAGGCCTTTAAAATTAATTCAATTAAGGGTTCTCTTTGGTTAAACTGTACATTTTGAAACATCAAATTAACCTAGTTAAAGTACTATTGATTACTGTACTATTGAACCAAATTTTATTTTTATTTTATTCTTATTTTATGATTGCCATTCATACTCTAGTAGACCTACTTATCAATAAAATAATCAAAACTGTAATATTTACCCTATATTTTAAATCATATATTAAATCGAAATCATTGATGCTAAAAAAAAATGTATTAGTAACAAACATCACATGTCAATCAACTCAGTGATACTGTCGGATAGAAATAGTAAACTTACACCAACATTATTGCACATGGATCTTTTCTGATTAAACGTTAATGGAGATAAAGAGTTGATAGAGGTTCATAATACTGAATATTGTTTGAATATGAAATTATATTTTGGTAAAAACTGCATTGAAAAGGCCGTTTTTGACAATTTTAGAATATCTTTACAGATAAGCACTGTGCACAAATCTTCATTCTGTCATAAGAGGGACGTACTGTAGTTATTAAAAATAAACTTTATTGCTCTGTCCCCCATCGTCAAAATAGAAAATTTCGAGTAATCATTCAAATACGAATGCACTGCACACATTTTTGGCATATCGTAGTTCTTTTCTTTTCCCTTTAATTCCCATACCTAGCGCGAGAATGAAGTTGAGTTGGGCCTACTCTGATGAACGCTTTAAATTGGCTAAAGAATCTCCTCGCATTCTCATTAGTTGATACAAGGACTGTCTATTATCAAATTCATGCGTAACACATAAAAAGTTATAGTTAAATCAACTTTATACGTCGCGCAAAATTCACTATATATCGATTATGTAACGCTATCATTAAAAATAATGTGTTTCAACTTCTTGCGACTCTATTCAGTGGTCGAATCGTCTAAGGTCTAACTCTTGTATTAGATCGGCCTGCTTATGATGGGGATATCGGGGCTAGAATCCTAGTCGGGTCTACTGAGGGTGGTTTTTCTTAAAATAGTTTCCACGTCTATTTCCAAGCAAATGTGGGTATATTACCTTTAAAATGCTTCCTTCCTCATCCCTATCCCATTTGGGTATAGTGACATTAGTTGACGGAGGATGGCATGGTGGTTTTTAAATACTCTATAAGATATTATGTGACAAGATCACAGATGAAAACATGCCTGTGGCCAAGATACATTCTAATTGGTGGATCCTTTCTTGAGGTCCACGGGTTTGAAAATATCTTCCCCAGGACTCGAGGTAGGAAAGCCATAATTTTACAACCACCGAGTTAGGGCAGAACCTTTTAGAAATTACAAACATATTTTTTCGGCTAAGATTGCTAGCCTTTTAATATATTTTTAGTGTTATTTTATAGGTATTGATAATATTTATCAACCATTGCAGCTAAAGATTATATTACTTGACGTATTAATATGTGAAAATAGATCTATTAGCTTTTCTAGCTGTCATATAAGTTTCTTCCTAAGAAAATTGATGTTTATATACAATAACTTTGCCCTTTGATTTATATATTAACTATCTTGGAAGATGAACCTATATTTACACGGTATATATCTCCTTTAGCCCCACCCAGATTCAAACTAGGGAAACTTGTATACTTCTAAAAGACGGCTCTGGACCGTCTCTGTGTGATTATTTTTTATTTGAGGGTTTTAACGTGCACTTACTGAACCGAATGATTATATCAGTACACGAGAATTTCTATGAGCGAGCGCTAAAAGGCTTACCAATTTTGCCGAAAGAGGTATATTCACAAACCTTCCAGGGTTCTTTTACATGCCACAATCGACATGGGACCGACGGCTTTACTTTTCCTCCGAAGGAAGTTGTGCTACGGATATTTATCGCTATATATATATATATATGTTGAACCTGACTGGGTTTGATCCCAGTAACATTGGGTCCTGAGGCGAGTACTTTATCTCAAAACCACCAAGCTTGACACACCACCTCTGTGGTACATCGGTCAGAGTTCATGGCTACATATCCTTGGGTTCGATCCCTGGCTCTTCCAGATTGTTCTGTGAAGCAGTAGGTCTGGAACAGGATCAACTTAGTCTCGTAAGGACAATTATTGAGGAACCACTTGAATGAAAACGTAGTGGTTCCGATCTAGATAAATGAGATTAACGAACGAAGGGTTCGTTGTGCTGACCATATGGCAGAATATACCTACATTAATTTGGCACTATCTTGGCCAGAAGATGACAGTTTCTTGGTCATTATGATTTGCTTGCGGACTGATGCTATGGCGAGTAAACCACTCTTATCATTTAGTCAAGGGGACAGGCAGAATCGTAGACAAGTTTACTCTAATTTTATAACTAGCGCACATATCTGACAGAAATAGTTACTAGATATACTTTTATGCATTTTTAAACCAGGTCACGTTATCTGAATCTGCCAATTTTGACAGATGTTAATACGTATAAAACAATGCTTATAATCAGGGCCCCGATTTTATTGAAATGTCATCGTTTTTCTTCTATTTTTTCTCACATATAATGCTTATAATTACTTAAACTCTTTTCATGATGCCCTTGTTATAGTAATGTGTATTTTTATAGGTCATTATTATGTCGTTTTGGAATTTAAGGTAATATTTTCTTGGTTTGCGTGTCATGTTTAGGCATTTATAAGGAATTTTGGAGTCATTTTAAGGCTTTAATATTGAATATGTTTAATTTATAAATGCACAAATGCTTAAAAAAAATCAACGCACAGTTTTAATGAAAAGAAGATAATGTTGGCAATGCACTTTGCATCCTCTTTCTTAATTAGTTTTACAGTTGTTAAATATAAATTGCTTGTGATAGACTGCATTTAGGCTGTAGAGGGTTGCGTTGGGAAGGTTTAACTATTACTTCTGTAGCAGATATTTGTAAATCAATATTATATTTAGCAGAATGCAAGAGTTTAGTTGTTAAAGGCTTTTACATATATTGTAAATGACATGTTTGATTTATTTGTGTGCATTTAGTTCGAAGTTTGTTCATCTCTTTAGATAATTTTTATGAAAATTTGATGTCATTTTTTAAAAATTTGATGTCATTTCCGAAGTTATTTTTTTTAAACATTTATAAATCATCAAAATCGGGGCCTAGTTGATAATATAGTAAAAAAATATTTATGTTGACAGCAAATTTATACGCTTGTAATTTCCAAAATGTGTTCCAAATGTAAAATCGTAAGAAATTGAAATAATGAAATAAACACGCTATTGAGCTAATGTGTCGGATGATGTCCTCCCCCGAACTCCCACCTTCCATTAAAGCCCTCTGCACTCTCCTCATTATTTTATGACTATATACCTGTTTTATATTGCACCATTCCGCAGGAGCAAAAAAAAAAAAAAANTTCAAGAATAGATTAGTAGTGTGTAAATACCAGTATTCTTGTATATATATATATATATATATGTGTGTGTGTGTGTGTGTGTGTAAGAGAAGCCACACTCATAAATATACATACGTTGTGTATGCTTGACAAAAGAAGGTTGGTTTGTTCATTTTCTGCACAATGGCTGCAGCTCGTTTGCTACAAAAAAAACAAAAAAACAAAAAACACATATTTAGTTTGTTTAGTTCAATCTCCTCAACGAATTAAAATGGAAAGTTAAAAGATGAAGAGTACGGGGGGGGAAATGGTGGAAATAACATTACATACATTTTAAAAGACAACAAATTTTAGCTCTATAACCTCACAAGGATCCCAGAAAATATTTTTTTTTTTCATTTAAATTAATTAATTAAATAATTAATACCTCTTTTAACCATAATCTAAAGTGTATTAGAAAAGTATTATGATTGTCTAACAGAAAGCAGCACTAGCTAAATTTTATATGTAATTGGGATTTCCCCCTTTTGCCCTATATTCTACTTTTTATTTGTATTCTTATAATGTTATAACTACATACGTCTGAGGTATAGCTATTACTATGGGTTCATTAGGCCATTAACGTGTACTGTATATACTACGTGTAAAGTCCAAACGTGGGTCAATATTATCCAGATAATGTTGAAATTATTCTAAATACGTGAATAATGCAAAATGAGAGGTGATTAAATAATGTTTTCAGAGGTTTATCCGGTTAATATTGAGACTATCCAAATGCACTTGAATGATGTCAAAATTTTAGAGTTGAAACTAGGTTAGTTTGGTTATGTTAGGCTAGGTTTGGCTAGGCTAGGTTATGTTAGGTGATTTTAGGCTATATTTGTTTAGTTTATGTTAGTGGTGAAAAAAAAATCAAAATTAGGCATTTCGAATGTTAGTTTGTAGCATGTTAAACCGGCTGTTTAACTTTTACAATAAAAATAACATAAATAAAATCAACCCAGTGAATACAAGAGTTAATAAATTTTAATAATGTGTGGAAGATATTAACTCATGGTGGATTTATGTTGCCAGGAAAAGCTTAAGCTCCAGGAAAACTGCCCCAGCTGACTATGCCGGGACCATAAGCTAAAACGTCTTACTCACAGGCACCGCTTCGAATAAATGGCTGAGACGTGGTTATCTGGGCACCCCACCATCAAAGAGTGCTAGTGGTCGCTTAGTCCAATTTAGCAACTTAACCGTCCTTAGATGTCCGGATGCAAACCTTTCCCCGAGTTCGTCAGTTCTGTTACTATATAAGTGTCATTCCTCGCTTCACACACACACATATATAATACTATTTAATAAATTCGACAAAGGAATAACTTAGACGTAGCTCTACATCGACAAAGAAACTACTGGTGACTACGATGTGTCAAGCGTCAGTCTCTCCACCTCGTCGCAGATGAAGCCTCATATGGAACTTTAAGTATTTGAAAGTTACAATCTGAATTAGATTCGTAACACCTGTTTAACTATGTCCATAAAACATAGTTTTTTGTGTGTGAGTATCTGACTTTCTATGTTCATCAGGCATAGTTTTGTGTGTGTGAGTATTTGACTTTCTATGTCCATCAAATATAAATTTTGTGTCAGAGTATCTGACTTTCTACGTCCATCAGACATAAGTTTTTATGTCATAGTGTCTGACTTTATTTTCTATGCCCATAAAGCATAATTTTGAATGTTACTCTTAACGCTCTTTTTCTATGTTCTTAAGACATAGTTTTATATATTAGGGAATAATAATGACTCCCTAAATGGTATGACCATGTTTAGGATCTATTTATGGCGAAAATCAGGTTATCTAACGTTTTATTATATGACCTAGTTAGGTCAGTGACAGATAGCTGTCACTATTATTTATTTTTAATGTAGGCCTATTTATTTACGGTGCGCAACCTGTGGGAGCACTACTAGTTCGTAGAAGTGGCCCGCGAGGATAGTGATTTGTCTCCGGCCCATTCAAGCGCCGTTTCTATTAAGTAAAACAATTATTGATTGTATTATTTATTGTGTGCCCAAGTTAGGGTGGATATATAAATATACTATTAAATGTCCAGGCTGTACTTATAAGGAATCGACCAGCCAAGTAATTTAACCGCATATATTCCTGATAACTCCCCATTTACTATTTGTAATAAGATAGTTCCTCTTCAAGGAGATTATTCTTAATTTTTTGTAACTCTCTATGGAGTTAACTCAAGCTAACTAGCTTATATAACTATACTCATAATAACTCTATAAAATTAGGATTAATTATCCCTTGTTTTCATTCACTATAATTTCACTATTATTCATGAATAAACCTCTCAGGTCTTAATCTGGGATTAGCTAGGCTGGATTGTCTTTATTTATTGTGACTTAACCTTATATTAATATTTGTTGACTATTTTTTACTGCCGCTATGTTGAGGCAGACTCTCCTTCGTAGGAGAAAGAGTTTTGATTCTTATTTATAGTTTTACTAAACTAAACTACATGTTCAATTTTATTTATTTTAGTTCCTAGTCATCAAGGAGCTTATCTCTATTCCTGCCTATCGGGAAGTATACGACTATTGTAACTGAATAAAGTTATCTTTAATAACAATGAACCGTTCGATCTAATATCAATTTAAAACGTATGTAGGGCTAATTCTATTTCACTTGTTTATAAATAAACTGATTTAAACTTGTATATTTCTCTTATGTCTCATCCTACCCAAAACTTTATTATCTAACTTTGTAAATGTAATCGTCCCTTCTTCTACTTAATAGAAGAAGCGAGGATTCAAATTAATTGCTATAATTTCAAGTTCAGAGATCAAAATGACGTTCCATAAAATAATCCATATTCACACGTACTCAGTTTTACAAAAAAAAAAAAAGTATTCAACGTTATCCAAGTCTATTTGACTAGTTTCGAGATTATTCGGATAAGGTCAACCTCTCGCGGCTAATCTCGACACTATTCAGATTTGGCATACTACCCATAACATATACACGTATTAGTGTGCTAGGGGAGATTTGTGTTTTAGGTTTAGTGGTATAGTAATGTAAATTGGCCTATATGTTAACTGAACGTCTGAGTTATTCCCATGCGAGACTTCAACTCACTCAGTGTAGTAGTTTTTGAGTGAATGGGTTAATTGTACTTGGTGTACGTGACACAATGACGTAGTTATTACTTAAGAGCGTGCATCATATGTCAATCAACTTTGTGATAAAGTCGGTTAAAAATCGTAAATGTACACCAACACTATTGCACGTGGATCGTTTCTGATTAGACATTAATGGAGAGAAAGGGTTAATAGAAATTCCTGATCGTGAACATTGATAAAATATTAAATTATATTTGGATAAAAATTGTCATGAAAATGCCGTTTTCGACCATTTTAGAATGTCTTCACAGCTAAGGATTGTGCACAAATCTTTATTCTGCCATAATAGAGACATACTGTAGTTATTAACAAGAAACTATGTCACATTGTTCCCCATCGTCACCACGGAAAATTTCAAGTAATTATTCAAATACGAATGCACTGCACACATTTCTGGCATAACGTAGGTGTTTACTTTTCCCTTTTACTCCCATACCTCGCGCATGCGCATATACAAACGCAGATACGAGTTGGGAACTGGGTTGGGCCTGTTTTTATTAGATTAGTTTAATAGATTAATATTGTACTAGACAGAAAAAAAATTGGTGCAATGTGCCTCCTAATCTTTATACAAATAAATAAACTCTAACTGAAGTAGTTACATTGAATTTGTGAAAAAAAAACAAGCAAAGATATATAAAATGCATACAAATAAATGTGTCGTATCATTTTAAATAGCCACAATAAAACAAATGAGCAATGATAAGTTTTGTATAAATTTGTTCCAGGGGAAAAAAAGTAGAATTAATTATTAAATTAGGAAAAAATTATAAACACTCTTAATAGTATAGTAGTATATATGAGAAAGACCGTAGCAAGGAATAAATGTATAAATAAAACCTGTACTAAACTAATATTTTAATTTTCTATTCCAACTCCAAATTTGCTTAGGGCCTGTCCATAAACTACGTAAAGCCAATTCTTCTTTGACACCCCCCCCCCCTGGCCCCCTCTGCCTCTATTGTCACAAATTGTTACAATTGTATGAATCCCCCCTTTCTAATATTACGTCACAATATCACACACACCCTTTATATTTAAATAATCTCTTTAGGCGAGTTTTCGTGATTGACTTGGTTACGTCTTGGTTACAAGTCTTTTCGACCAAGTGGTTCTGACCAAGGTGGAGTGGGAAAATTGATTTTGAGATGTTTTTCTTAAACAAAAAATGGCGGTTGGGATGGAGTCAATCTAACAGTTGGTAAGTGAAATTATTTAATGATACTACATTTACTAAAAACCGACGTTAAATTAGCTTTTTTAATTTTATTCTTAGTTAGATTGATTCTTATTTTGATTAGTCCTAATATTTACACAACATATCAAGATAAACATATTTCCCCAAAATAACTAGATAGTTTTAAGTACCCACTTACTGTCATATGTTTATAACTAGTAATTGCTATTCAATTTAATTTACAAACACTTAAAAATCCATTGATAACGAAGTTATACTCGTTTAAATCTAACATAAGGAGTGATATTGTTTTGAAATTGGCGCACAAATTCTCAGCTCTAGGATACTAACCATAATTCTTAGTCTGGTCAAAAAAGCGTTACCAAACTGAACTCTGATATTGTCTTGGTCATAAACATTTTGTTAACATCGATACCAGGTCGACCGCGAAAACTCTCCTTTTAATTATAGACACTATATAACCCTTTTATTTTGAAACTTGTTCGTACGCGCTCACCATGCTCGATTATCTTAAGTCGATGAGTCGATTGTTGTTTGCTTATACGTGCGCGCGCATTCTGGTTTATCAACACAGAACTCTGCCTGATACGCTTAATTGTAGTGTGACGTCACGCATTATCTAACTCCTCCTCACCCATCGTCACGCTTGGTCATGTCTAGCACTATTCCCCTGCCCCTAATTATATTCGTACGTATTTTATGGACAGCCTCTACTAACTTGATTTGGTTCTGAACTCAAAATATCATGTTTTGGAAAAAATTTGAATCGATTCTTAAAAGAATAGTCTATTTTATAGTGGAAATATTTCAAATTTACTACACATCGAATGTTTTATAGCTATTTATTTTGTATTATTATTATTATTATTATTTAGCACCACGTCTTACTAACCGTTCGGGTTATACGCTTTAAGTAGTCTACTAATTACGCTAATTGATTGAGAATTGGGAAGGCTGAATTAGAGGAAGTGAACCCGCATTTGCGTGGAGGGAGAGTGGAAAACCATTTAGGAAAAAACCCCGCCAGTTCATACGACCGAGATTCGAACCTCGATCTCCCCGTCCTCGGCGATCGAGCTTAACACGACTAACGCGTTAGCCAACTACGCCACCAAGGCGGGATTTATTTTATATTAAATACAAATAAAATTGTAAGTGAAGCAATAAATATATTTTAATAAGTTTGAATAGGAAATTACCCGTTTCGGTGGCCGCATGGTCTAACGCGCTACTCTCGCAGAAGACTAGACTGCCGATGATGGGAAGATTGAGGGACAAATCTCGTTTGGTTGGGTGTAGTTCAAAAAGGGTTTTCCACTCTCCCTCCACGCACATGTGGTTACACTTCCACTAAATGTAGCCTTCCTAATCCCTTAAACCATTAGCTTAATTAATTCATAAGCGTATAATCCGAAAGGTTAGTAAAACATGGTGATAAATGTTTTTAATAGGATATAATATATAAAATTAAGGCCATAAAACGCATTCAAAGGATTATTAATATTTTAAAATGTACAAGTTTTTATAGTCAAGTTAAAAAATAGGTGAAATGACCCTTTAAAGTAAATGTCTCAAGGAGGTCTTGTTAACGCTATTAGTGCTGTGAAAGTGTATCGTTTAGAACATATTATATTTTAAGGCAGTAAGTACCATGAGGAAAATGTCAACTAACTGTAATTCAGATGCTTCAAAAGCACTAAAACAATCCTCAATTTAAAAAAAATTATTTAAAAACTAATATATTGGTTTAAGGAAGTTCAGATATATTTATATTACAGTTTACTTTGATCTCCATAGTGTGACATTTTCGGTAAAACGTCATCGAAATTGAGCAAATTTTATTATTTATAAGAGAAATTTTTAATTGATGAAGCTTTTACTAGAACTAGTTTATCAACTAAAAAATATTTTGTAATGTATTGAATATATTCTATAAATCATTAAAAAGTTAATTTAATCAAGAGCATCGGTGGTTCAGTGGTAGAATGCTCGCCTGCCACGCGGGCGGCCCGGGTTCGATTCCCGGCCGATGCAACTTTTTTAATCTAAGTTAAAGGTTTCCCTAAGATGACATTCACTCAATTAATATCTAAGGTTTGCTTCATTATGAAAATTACTCTTTTTTTTCTTACACTAAAGGATGTCATTTACTAAAGCACTGTCACTTTATTTTCCATTCAAATATTTTTAGTGTTTGTTGGCTTTGATATTCAGTCTTAGTTTATTCGTTTAAGAAAGGGTCATTCGACGATAAGAATTACTACAAATTTTTGAGTCTATAACATTTTGGGTTGGAATTGAACATGATATATGACGTTAAAGTGGGTTATCTTGGAAAAGAAAGCAAATAGCAATGTTTCAGACCATTATAACAATACCGACCAGGGAAAGAAGCAGGCGTCCACTTTACCTGGGTGTGTCATTAGTTAAAATTATCTTACACTCTGACTTGGCCTGGCATATTATGTTCTGTTAGTCTATGTTACTGTAGTTTCACGCGTTCGCCGTAAAACTAGCGTAGAACAGAAATGTAGTCACGTGACGAACTCTAAGCCAATCATAAGATTTTCTTCTTATCGGCACGAGCTGTTCCGATCAAGTTCAACTCGGCTTTACTTCGTCCACTCTGCCTGACATGTTCGGCACAGGAGAACCAATCAAATCTTGGAACCGAACATCTCAAATCTGTGCGCATGCGCATTTGTCAACGTATGCGCTATACAGCCAGAAGCAAGCAGACAGTTTCGTTAGCTTTTGTGAGGAGATTTGAAATAACTCGTCAATGTAAAGCGTGTTTGTCAATGTTTTGGATTGTGCCAATACACAGAATTATAATTTGTAAACATCCATCGGGAGAATGATCTAAAATATATGTTTATCCACTAGAAAATAAAACATGTTGATAACCAGCTGTTTAAAGTTAGCGTTGCAATGCATCATGGGTCAACATACAGCGTGTGAACTTATGTGCTACTCAAGCAGTTTCTGCTTTCTATTTTCGATGAACGTGTGAACTTCTGTGCTAGGGTTTTCATAGTGTTTCCCTGAGGCGTTTTTGGAATTAGATATCTACCCCTAAAGTTAAGGGTAGTTTACTGAAGGGCAAAAAGAGTAAACGTTGATTTTCTATTTTCGATGAACGTGTGAATCAAGCCTTATCTTTACAATAAGTTCAGTCAAAACAAGAAACGCCATGAAATATATAATTTAAATCTATATTTTAAATGATCGATTCGGACTCATTAATAAAATAAACGAGTAGAGCTAGGTTGAAAAAAACACGAAATAAAGACATTGTGTTTTATAATAATGAGGTAAAATCAAAATATCGGGGAATAAATAAAACATTATTTATATGTAATTAAAAATGATGTAATTATATCACTTTTAAACAGTTTATACATTAAAAATTATTTTTATTAAAAATATTAAAATATTATTATGAATATCTAGTTAAACTGAATTTACAACCCATATAATTAACTACTTTACCTTAAAACTGGTGAATGAATCGCATAAAATAACAAGTTATACACCTTAAAACTCGTGAACTGTAATTATATTAAATCGCTATATCAATATTTATAGCTTATGATAGGCTACACGTTTTAAAATTTTGAAGTTCATTTTACTGTCAAATGACCTTAAGAAAGACCTGTATGATAAAAACATTTTGATGAATCTTGACGTTTCATGACTCCCTGAATCCGAAAAAGTGGTTTTTGAATTTACGTCTGTATGTATGTCTGTCTGTCTGTCTGTCTGTACCTCCAACTAGAGCCTAAACTATTTTACCGATTGAGCTAGAACTTGATATCTAGGGTTTTCATAGGGTTTCCCCAAGGGCTTTTTGGAGTTGGATATCCACCCCTAAAATTAAGGGTAGTTTACTGAAGGGCAAAAAGAGAAAAAGTTGATTTTCTCAAAATCTGCTCTAACGATTTTTATTAAATTTTATTTATAAACATTAATAAATATTCCAAATAAATTGGATACTCTCAATATTTCGGCAAAATGCTTTAAGTGCTTCGGTCTGATGCGTAAATTAACATTTTTTTATAATATCTCCGATACTATTTGAGTTATGAAACTACTTAACATTACAAATATGTATATATATATTTATAATACACATATCTTATTCGAGACATATTTTTACAAAATCAATTACTTTCAATCTATACGCAATTATATATTTTTTAACTGTTTGGACATTAAAAGTTTAAGTATTGCGACCGTAAAAAAAAATCTAACCTGAAATTTTGAGTGTTGTCGACGTCTTATGACCTCCAGAACCCTAAAAAATAGTCTTTGCAATGCCGTCTGTCTGTGTGTCTATTAAAACTTAAAATTAAGAGTAGTTTTATAAGGGGCGAAAAGAGAAAAAATAGGGTTTCTCAAAATTTGCTCCAACTATTTTGACTAAAACTCGTATCTAGGAGTTGATTAAGATTATAAATAAACTTGCTATTTTTATTTTATTATGAAAATTATTTTTAGGGTACTTTAATTTCCGTATCTCAACAACTATTTGAGATACTAAACAACTTATCATTGCAAAATTGTAGGACTATTAGAAATAAAAACTTTTATTTGACATATATTTTTATAAAAGCAACCGTTTCTGAGATTGTTGCAAATATATTAATACAATTTTGTGAGCTTTAGTTGTAAACATAAACTACTTAAGTCTTAACGCAATAATTCTCCAATGCCATACAGCAGCGGTTCCCAACTGGGGGTACGCGAGAGGCCATTTGGGGGTACACGAAAAGAAAACGGTAATGGCGGCCACCAGCTAAAAATAAGAATTAAAAAAATGAAAAAGAATTTTAAAAAGTAGGTAGAGGTTTTTACTAATATTGTCAGTTGTAATATTGGCCTCCATATCAATAAAATCTTCTATGAAAGAGGGGTTGAGTCCACTAGAAGGATCGGCCTTCCCTCCTCCTGCCAACACCCAACCTCTCGCCAACATCCCTCCTCTCAGGATTGGCGCTTTCCTTCGTCGCAGTTCACCCTTCCTCGGTCTTTTAGATTTGATAGTTGACGCGTGCCGGGCTGTGCATAAAAACAAAGAATAAATTAGTGTTGTGTTTAACTTATGTTGAAGGTGTTTGTATCGAGTCTTATACGTGTTATTGCTACGTCAATTTTTCTACCAACTACGTACTAATCACGTGGTTACCGCTATGGAGCAGTGGCTAAAAACTGGATCTGTGCGGAAGCGGAAGTTGACTGAAACACCAAATGAAGTACCGTGCACATCATTCGACACTGATTGGACCAACAATACGACACCACAACAGGTACAAGAACCAGTGCCAGAGCATGTGAGTAAACAAACTGCAGTTTCTTCTTATTCTTCTTCAGAGGGAATAATAACCAAGAAAATAAGGTACTTGGACAGCTACAGTAACTACGGGTTTTCGTGTATAGGAGAAGAGGACTGCCCTAAGCCCCTCTGTGTTGTATGTGGGGAGGTATTAAGCAACGGTTCAATGAAGCCTTCTTTGCTCACACGCCATTTACATACCAAACATCCCGAGCACAAAGATAAAGATGCCACTTTTTTGACGGTTGACACTTCATAGTTCTGTAAACGTTAAAACATATTTTGAATCCACCAAAAGTGATTCAATCAAAGCTACCGAGGCCTCCTACTACATTAGCTATCGTATTGCGAGACGAGGTAAAAACCACACCATTGGTGAAAATTTAATTTCATCATGCCTCAAAGATTCTGTCAGATGCATGTTTGGAGAGGAAAGTGCTCAAAAAGTGAGTTTAATACCTCTCTAAAATAACACGGTGTCTCGAAGAACATGGGACGTGTCAGACGATGTTGAGAGCACAGTCATAAGTCACGTCAAAGATTGTGATTCTTTGTCTATTCAAGTCGACGAAAGTACCGACGTTGCGCAATATTCTGTGCTACTTGTGATTGTTAAGTACTTGAAAGACTTAGAATTTGAAGAGAATCTCCTTATTTGGCACCCATTGAAGGGCCGTATGACTGGTAAAGACTTATTTGAAGCAATTGATCACTATTTTGTTGAAAAAGTAATTCAATGGTCAAAATGCGTTGGGCTCACCACAGATGGAGGAAAATCCATGGAAGGTTGCTACTCAGGACTTCGTGCACGCGTGGCAGAAGTCGCCCCAAAAATGAAATGAATGCACTGCTGTATTCACAGACAGAGCCTCGTGTCGAAACCTTTGCCTTCAGATTTGAAAAACGTTCTTAATGAAGCGGTCAAAGTTGTCAACTTTATCAAGGCAAATCCTACTAACTCCAGGTTGTTTAAATTACTGTGTGAAGACATGGACATCATTCACAACATTTTGCTTTTGCACACCGAAGTTAGGTGGTTGTCCCGGGGTAAAGTCCTGACGCGGCTGTTTGAACTTCGACATGAGGTAGCCCCTTTTTTTTTGGAAGAGCATCCTTTTAAAAATCTTGGATCCAGGATTCATGATTTTGAATGGTTACAAAGCCTTGCATATCTGAGTGACAATTTCCACCAGATTATTAAACTCAGTCTTTCACTTCAAAAAAATTGTAGCATTTTTCAAGTTGTCGACAAAATTGAATCCATGAAAAATATATATAAATTTTTGGGCAAGGTGGATATCCAATCCTTTCAAAGAAGACTATTTTGAACCGGCTTTATTGTCGATTCCTGAAAAGGAGAAGTTGCTAGAGCTCACATAAGATACCACTCTGAAGAACCTCTTCAATGGTGGAATGGTGAACCTAGTCAGCTTTTGGACTCGTCGTGGTGACGAATACAGTGAATTTTCTATAAAAGCAATAATGTTTTTGTTGCCGTTTGCTAGCACGGAGCTTGTTGAACGGGCGTTTTCTTCGTATACTTATATAAAAAATAAATATAGAAGCAAATTAGACGCAGCTCCGGATTTGAGATTGTATTTATCCTCTTTTGAGCCTAATTTTTCAAAACTATGTAACTCAATACAGTCCCAAATATCACATTAATTTTTCATTTTTCCAATCTTTGTGTTAATTTGTTTGCTTACTTCAAAAATAAAAAACTATATGATGGAAAAAATAGACNAAATTGTAGCATTTTTCAAGTTGTCGACAAAATTGAATCCATGAAAAATATATATAAATTTTTGGGCAAGGTGGATATCCAATCCTTTCAAAGAAGACTATTTTGAACCGGCTTTATTGTCGATTCCTGAAAAGGAGAAGTTGCTAGAGCTCACATAAGATACCACTCTGAAGAACCTCTTCAATGGTGGAATGGTGAACCTAGTCAGCTTTTGGACTCGTCGTGGTGACGAATACAGTGAATTTTCTATAAAAGCAATAATGTTTTTGTTGCCGTTTGCTAGCACGGAGCTTGTTGAACGGGCGTTTTCTTCGTATACTTATATAAAAAATAAATATAGAAGCAAATTAGACGCAGCTCCGGATTTGATATTGTATTTATCCTCTTTTGAGCCTAATTTTTCATAACTATGTAACTCAATACAGTCCCAAATATCACATTAATTTTTCCAATCTTTGTGTTAATTTGTTTGCTTACTTCAAAAATAAAAATAAAACTATATAATGAAAATAGACCATTTATTTTAATTCAACATATACCTTTTTTGGAGAAATTTTCGGAATCTGTAATTGGTGAAAAAATTGAGGGAGGGGGGATGGCCGGAGGATTTGGGGTAAGGGGTACGCGGAAAGGAACTAAGCCAGCGGGGGGTACGCAGTCTGAAAAAGGTTGGGAGCCACTGCCATAGAGTAATTAAATATAAGTATCTAAAAAAGTATGTTATTTTTCCTTAAACCTCTTAGGAGAAATGTTTGTACAGCAATGATCTATCTCCATTTTAGACTCAATAGTCAATATTTACATTTTTATTGGTCAAAATGTATAAATGAATAATTAAATATCAATGCGATGACTTAAAGATGTGCAACACCTAATAAAATGTTAAAATTTTAACCGGAAATCGAAATTTTAATACGAAGTGTTGACCCTTGTTGACCCAATATTAATCTTTTTTTATTGGTCCAAACATACAAATGAGGACAATTAATTCTTTAAAAATAAAAATATAAGATTTAAAAGAGAAATGTTGATGAGTCTTGACAGTAGTCTTGTCTTCTTACATTATTCCGTTCAGAAAACTTACGAGTTTATATAAAGAGAGAGAAAGTCTGCGCGGTGCGCCGTACCATGTAGGATTATTGAGGTTAAATCTCGGTTGGTTGGGAGTAGTTCCAAAATTGTTTTCCACTCTCCCTCCACACACATTTGGGTACACTTTCACTAAATATAGCCTTCCTAATCCCTTAAATCATTAGCTTAATCAATTCATAAGCGTATAATCCGAACGGTTAGTAAAACATGGTGATAATGTTTTTAATAGGATATAATATATAAAATTAAGGCCATAAAACGGAATCAAAGGATTATTAATATTTTAAAATGTACAAGTTTTTATAGTCAAGTTAAAAAATAGGTGAAATGACCCTTTAAAGTAAATGTCTCAAGGAGGTCTTGTTAACGCTATTAGTGCTGTGAAAGTGTATCGTTTAGAACATATTATATTTTAAGGCAGTAAGTACCATGAGGAAAATGTCAACTAACTGTAATTCAGATGCTTCAAAAGCACTAAAACAATCCTCAATTTAAAAAAAATTATTTAAAAACTAATATATTGGTTTAAGGAAGTTCAGATATATTTATATTACAGTTTACTTTGATCTCCATAGTGTGACATTTTCGGTAAAACGTCATCGAAATTGAGCAAATTTTATTATTTATAAGAGAATTTTTAATTGATGAAGCTTTTACTAGAACTAGTTTATCAACTAAAAAATATTTTGTAATGTATTGAATATATTCTATAAATCATTAAAAAGTTAATTTAATCAAGAGCATCGGTGGTTCAGTGGTAGAATGCTCGCCTGCCACGCGGGCGGCCCGGGTTCGATTCCCGGCCGATGCAACTTTTTTAATCTAAGTTAAAGGTTTCCCTAAGATGACATTCACTCAATTAATATCTAAGGTTTGCTTCATTATGAAAATTACTCTTTTTTTTTCTTACACTAAAGGATGTCATTTACTAAAGCACTGTCACTTTATTTTCCATTCAAATATTTTTAGTGTTTGTTGGCTTTGATGTTCAGTCTTTAGTTTATTCGTTTAAGAAAGGGTCATTCGACGATAAGAATTGCTACAAATATTTTCTACCCCATATAGATAATTACTTTACCTTAAAACTGGTAAATAAATAGCATAAAATTACGAGTTATACACCTTAAAACTCGTGAACTCTAATTATATTAAATCGCTGTATCAATATTTATAGCTTATGATAGGCTACACGTTTTATAATTGTGAAATACATTTAACTGTCGAATGACCTTAAGAAAGACCTGTATGATACAAACATACACACACACACATAAATAACATAATATAACAAGAAATTTGAAACAAAACCATTATGAATTAGAGAATATTTATCTTCACGAATTTATACATAGGCTACATATTATATGAATAGGTTCAAATTAATAAAAAGAAATTGCCGCATCAAGATTATGTACTTGGGCTTTTTGAGTCACGTCAGGTCTGATTGTCATTGACGGTGGGAGGTCGGGACTCGGTTCTTGGCTGGATGTATTTATAGTAATACTTTATAAACTGTTTAATTCTTTCTCTTTGATCAAATGCGAGTGGGGGTCTATACTTTTTCAAAACCCTCTCTCTCTAATAAATACCCCATAAGTGTTACTATGTGAATGAAACAGACGTTTTGAACGTAAAAAAAAAGACTTATGACGGACCCTACGCTTTACTATTTTTTGTATGAGTATGCATCGAGATACAACAAATAACAATATTATAAAATACCAAATTTGAAGAAAATCAGCAATAATATTTGTTCATTCTATGAAATAAATACTAATATCCATCCTATGTAACTTTTTTTTAGCTATGTGGCCTATTAACATTTACTCCTGACCCATCTCGGTGGCGTAGTTATTTAAAGCACTAGTGTCATGTTGAACTAGACTGCCGAGGACGGAGAGATAGAGGCTCGAATCTCGCTCGGGTGAACCGGGGGTGATTTTTCATAAATAGTTTTCCACTCTCTCTCCACACAAATGTGCGTTCACTTCTTCTATATTTAGCCTTACAAATTTCTAATCCATTAGCTTAATTAGTACTCAAGCGTATAACCCGAACGGTTACTAAGACACGGTGCTAAATGAAAATAAAAATAATAACATTAACTTTTTTTTTTTGCCTCATCCTTTACAGAGGTGTAAATTTAATCCAAATAGTTTATTGCTGTTTCGAACAAACAAACGTTTGTCATTTTATTCTCATTTCATTTATCTGAGGTCGGTGACCTGGCGGTCTAGGGG
The DNA here is from genome assembly GCA_901482245.1 of Timema douglasi. Lineage (NCBI taxonomy): Eukaryota > Metazoa > Arthropoda > Insecta > Phasmatodea > Timematidae > Timema > Timema douglasi. Next base: position 31,373 of record CABEEJ010003851.1, read on the forward strand.
TAAGGTGTCAGACTTCTATGATGGTGGCCGGGGTTCAATCCTCGGTCCCGGCACAGATTTATCTGATTACTAAACCCTTCCTTCACCTCTGACAAGACATCTTGTGAATGTGAGGAATGCCAGGCCTCCACCGTGGTTCGGATTCCACATTAAGCTGTAGGTCCTTCATTTCATCTCACAATCACCCTACCATTAAACATTAGCGTAAGTGCGTATAACCCGAACGGGTAGTAAGACGTGTTAATAATAATAATAATAATAATTTATCTGAGGTATATAACGTGCACTTTCTGAGACCACTGATTATATCAGGGCTCGACTTTCAACTTAACATAAATCAAGTACAGATACAATACGCAGTCCCCTGAACATTAATTTATCACTGGGAAAGAGGAAACATACATTTCACCCATTATAGATTTTTCAGCCATGCCAGGAATTGAACCCGGGACCCTTAGCTCTGTATAGATTCACGCTACTGACTGAGCTATGGTGTCGGACCTTACGTTTGTTAGTTTAGATTTCTTTTTGCGTTCACATAGAGGTAGAATCTAGATTGTTTCACATACAAAGCTTAAAACCAAATTGACCCAGCTGTTTCGGTTCTACAAATGTGAGCTTATTTACATCGAGATACATATAAGCACATACAGACAAACATTTAGTCATAAAAAATAGATAAAACAATTTTTTTCTAAATGAGGTGTAGTAATAATAATATTATGTATATTATTATTATCACCGCGTCTTACTAGCCGTTCGGGTTATACGCACTTACGCTAATGTGTAATGGTAGGGTGATTGTGAGATGAAAATAGAGGACCTACAGTTTAACGTGGAATCCGAACCACGGTGGAGGCCTGGCATTCAATATTATGTATAAAACAATTATTTAATCCATAGGGTTACTAAAGACATTGATTATGCTAAATATGACTACCAATATTATTTTATCATTAAATCATTTACGATCTTCATTATTTTTATGTACGCATATATATGTGAATGTGTATGGTATGACTGTTAGTGATAATTTTCTCTCTCATTTCTTTGGTTCTGCTTTTTTTCATCTATTTAATTGTACTATGTCCATAAATGTACAATTACATGTATAGCAATGTATTCAATGTTTAATTATTTTTCTTGTAAACTTATTATGAATTAATTTACAATTATTGTAATAATAGTACATAAGTGTAAATTTGATCATGCACTATATTAATAAGTGGTTAAATAGAAGAAAAGGTGGTGGCCTTAATTTTTCTCCAAATAAATATGATTCTATTATTATGTAAAAAAAAATTGACACTTCCCGCCACCCCCCCCCCCCCCCCNTTGACATAGTGATCTCCCCCCCCCCCCCCTCCTTTTTTTTGCCAAAAATCCTCCATTGCAGAAATATTTTTGGCGGACCCCCAAGGGTTTTCGCGAACCACAGTTTGGGAACCGCTGCACTAAATCAACCCGGTTGCGGCGTTTGCGTCGCAGCGACCAAAACGTCAGTCTGTCACCAGCCTAAGACTAGAGGGAGAAGGAGGAAGCCGGTGATCGATCTAATCGTATTGTCAAACCTTAAGTAGTGAAATGATATGTCTGAAGAGAAAGTATGAAAAAGAAGGCTCGGAATAAATTAAATCGCATTAGTGTGGTGTGTGGTGGATATGGGAGAACCACAATGAGACTATAATGTCTAAAATCACCCAATCTCGATTGAATTCACGTCAACAGCAATATGTTTTAAAGTTTCGAGTAAAACACTCCGATAAAATCAACAACCTTGATAATTTAATTAATCTTCAAAGTGAAATATTTGAGGTCTTAAAAGAGACGAGACTAAAATATGAGAGGTTTGTAAATAAATGTTTTAAGAGAGGTCTCGAAGATAGGTCGACAATGCGATGAGATTACTTGCTAAGCGATTTGATGAAGACGGTGCGAGAAAGAGAGTATGATGGATAGAAGAAAAAGAAGTGAGAAAAAGAGATAGAGATGAAGGCGGGGAGGGAGTTAAAACAAGTGAAGTCGATGACCTGAAACTGTTAGTAGCAATGTCATCTGACCACCAACACTACTACAACACCGCTCACTTTACCATCCTTTCTTTCTTTCAGTTCACTTGCTCGCTCTTTGTTAGCGGAGCCGGTTCACTCGACTAGATGAGAAGGGGAGGGGGGGGNNGGGGGGGGGGGGTAGCCCTTGTTTGTCTACAGCACGTACAATCTCGCATGGCGATAGAGGTCCAACACAAGGAGCGCATCAAATGATAGTTACATACGTACTTACTTTAGCGTATCTTACCACACGTTCGGGTTATACACTTAAGTGATAATTAAGCTAATGGGTTAAGAATTAGGACGGGTTAAAATAGAGAAATTGAGCCCACTTTTGCGTGGGGGAGGGGGCCAAGTGGGAAAAAATTAGGAAAAAAACACCCCCAGTTCACCCGAGCGAGATTTGAACCTCAATCTCACCATACTCGGTAGTTTAGTTCAACACGAAGCTATCACGTTAGCTAACAAGGCAGGTTGGATTTATATAAAAATAAAGTATTTACACGTACTAAGGACGTTGTCTTCCTGTGAGGTTGTGGTAATTGAAGATAGGCTTTCCCATGTTAAGAATGGAGTCAATTTTTAATAAGGTCACAAAATAAAATTCTAAGTCAATTAAGAATGTGTGGAATGCCAGGCCTCCACCGTGGTTTGGATCCCACGTTAAACTGTAGGTCCTCCATTTCATCTTACAATCACTCTATCATTACAGATTAGTGTAAGTGCGTATAACCCGAACGGGTAGTAAGATGCGGTGCTAATAATAATGATAATAATAAAAATTCTATTAAGGATAGTTTTAGTGGTATTGATTCAAAACTGCTATTTTAATTTCCATAAAAAATACTTCCAGTATGATGATTTTTTTCTTCAACAAGGAGAAACTACTTATATTAATGTTCTTTCTGACTACTTCTACATAGCAGGCCTAGCTCAGCTCCCGGCTCGCATCTACGTTTGTGTGTGCGTATGCGTGAGGTATGGGAGTAAAAGGGAAAAGAAAATACCTACGATGTGCTGGAAATGTTTGCAGTGCATTCGTATCTGAATGAATACTCAAAATTTCCCGTGGTGACGTTGGGGGACAATGTGACATAGTTTCTTGTTAATAACTACAGTATGTCCCTATTATGACAGAATTAAGATTTGTGCACAGTGCATATCTGTGAAGCCATTCTAGAATGGTCAAGGAACGGCCTTTTCATAACAATTTTTATCCAAAATATAATTTAATATTTCAACAATGTTTACTATCAGTAACCTCTATCAACTCTTTATCTCCATTAATGTTTAATCAGAAATGATCCACGTGCAATAGTGTTGGTGTAAACTTACAATTTATAGCTGACTGTATCACAGAGTTGAGTGGTATATGATAAACCCTCTTAAAATATTTTCTCTGTCGTTTTTTTTGTGGTCTTAACAATCAATGAACAATGGCTAATTAACTGAGGAATAATGATTGTATATCTGGGAAAGTAATCATGTCCAACCTATATTCTAGGTTACTACCATTTAATTTTCACTTTAAGTTTAAAGGGGCCTCCTTCCTTTGTGTTGAGACGTCTTGCAGGCTTACGGAAATATCGTTATTTAAGTGAATATCTTATGGTCGTTTAACATAGGTGTTGGATACAATATTACGCTCGAACCATATTGGGATCACCGAAACAGTTTTTATGTTTAAAATTAGCGATAAAATTTATTATATTAACTTAAAATATTGTATAATGGTTTCACTGGTCTCAGTTCCACTTTTTCACTTTATCATCTGAAGATTCAGAATTGTAATCACGAAAATTGTTTATCTCGAGATTATGGCGAATTTAATCTTTACTTTTATGTACCGCCAAACGCAGAAAAAAAATCATTTTTACAATTCTGTCCATCCTCATGTTTGTCGCCTGTCTGTCTGTCCCTGGCCACAAATCATAAACAGTTTTTTTATGGATTTTTGCTCAAACTTAATATTTACCTATGGACATTTATTTGATTATGACCCTAGTCCTTAAATTAAGGGTGGTTTGTTGATAGCAATTTTTTTAAATTCAAAGTTTTTCTAAAATGGTTCCAGTGATTTAAAAAAAATGGATATCTAGAAAGTGTTTGTTCTCTCAAATAATATTTTCTACTGGTGTTTTGGTTAAAAATGCGTTGAAGAGTAGTTTACTGACGAGTGATTTTTGAAAATTCGAATGGTTCCAAAAATTTATCCAACGATTTAGTTTAAAATGCATATATGAGGAGTGTTTGACATTACAAATAAAACTGTATACTTGTTCTAATAAAGACTACAGAAAACCACACCCAAAAGCTATGCCTGGTTCGATCTGTACTGCCTACATAAATTAGTGTCATCTGCTAGATGAGCTGGCCTCTTAAAAATGCACCTAATCAGAAATATTATTATTAGCACCGCGTCTTACTACCCGTTCGGGCTATACGCACTTAAGCTAATGCGTAATGGTAGGGTGATTGTGAGATGAAATGAAGAACCTACAGTTTAACGTGGAATCCGAACCACGGTGGAGGCCTGACATTCCTCACATTCACAAGATGTCTTGTCAGAGGTGAAGGAAGGGTTTGGTAATCAGATAAATCTTTGCCGGGACCGAGGAATGAACCCCGGCCGCCACCTTACCCCTAGACCACCAGGTCACTTACTCAGAAATAATATTAACACTGTTATCTTTAATGACGTTGCCTACTTGGGTATTTTGAAGCTATTTTTCGAAGCGGGTTGGATCTTAACTTGACGCACCTAAGCAGTCTAATTACTGTCACACTTAAGACACCAATATATACATTAGAAATAGAGTGAATAAAATGAGGCAGTTCACCTTAAGCGTCTTCTTGGTTACTCGTTGATAACACTTCCCCTCTTCCTCTGACGAGTATACACAGTCAACATACTATTTGCGCATTGAAAACCTTGACTTGATTTTCAATTTTACCTTTGTATTTTTTCCTATTCCAGATAGACATTTGCTTCCACGGACATTTTGAATTTACATCTTGGAAGAAAGACTTTTACAAGCGAGTTCTAAAGATATATCATTGAAACGAAAACCATAATATCTTAAATAATTCTAAAAATAGCCCCACCACGTCACAAAATTATTTTTATCTTTAAGTATTTTTTTTTTGTAAACGTATTTCTTTATAAATCCTCTACAACTTAGGCTATTTGGTTTGGTCCCAAAAATGGCCTGTCGGAATCTTTCTGCCAAGATGTAGATTAAAAATGTCCGTGGTAGCATTTGTTTATCTGAAACATATAAGTTCGTCAGAGTAAGAGGGAAAGGATCACCAGCACATAAACATGATCCCCTCTCAGAGTGAACTGCTTATCTACTTCCATTTATATTTTTTTCGTACATTGGTGTCTTAAGTGTGATACTGCTTAGGTGCGTCAAGCTAAGATGCAACCCGCTTCGCAAAATAGCTTCGAAATCTCCAAGTAGGCAACGTCGTTAAACAAGATTTTACTTTTGTACTAATTTTTAGTTCATGTGCAGGTTAATCACTTTCTTTCCCCTCTTCTTAAGAACACGAACCAAAATTATTTATTAAAATGTCACTTATGACACACACATTTTGGTTGATCTGTAGATCTGCACAGCTCTAGATGGATATCATTGCTTCTCAGTGGTACAATACGAAAGCTATTAAATTGCGAACATTAAGGTAAATTACCTACAGCAATTACAAAACCTAGCTCAATACATCTAAAACTAAATATACGTTCACACTATTATTGACTAATGATTGATTTAAACACAGGATATATTTAATTTTTGTATTAAGACAGTTTCTGTCACTTATCATAACACAATAACCACTATGACGTGTGACGTAGGAAACAAAGTCTGCTCGACAGTGATTGCGGAAGATATTAGCCGAGAAAGGCCGACTGTACACGAAAAGAAAATTTAGAGGACCTCACTACGCATGCGTAGCGCTATTTCCCCACGAGCCTTCTTATTCAGTTAAACTCGGAAGATACGAAATTTGTTGCACGATTGACTTTTTTGGTTCTAGAAGGAATACATTAATTACTATTTAAATAAATGGTTTAATTAATCCAAATAACACTATTTTGTTAGTAACAATTTGTAGGGGTGTGTGAACGCCACTTTTTAAATGCGAAGCGAAATCGAAGCGAAGCTTGAAACTTGCGAAGAAAAGTCGAAGTCAAAGGCCTATATTAATAATTAATGGACACAGGCTTACTGATAAGCTTAATAAATTATCAATAAAGTTTTAATATTTGCTTATATCGTGGAGTTGATAAAATTATTTGGCAAATTTTATATATGTATGTATTTTTATCTACATTTCTATGATAATAATTATAAATTAAATTCTGCTTTCGTTTCCCACTGTCCGTATCTGCCATTTTGGATAGTAAAAAAACGAGAAGAAGCTATGAAAAACTTCTGTGACAAAATTCACTTTTAAATTGGTCACAGATAATTCCAAAGAGAGAAAATATTACGGACCAAAAATTAGACGCGAGCTGGGATGATAGTACAACTAAAGCGATTTCTCTGTTTCATACCAGTGAATTTGGTGTTATTTCTTTATAGGTATTTTTTTTTTTAATTTCAAAATCATGTTGGCGATAATGAATATAATATATTAACATTTACTTACCCGCGTTAGATCAATGCTTACGTTATGGTAGTTAAATTGCTAGTCAGTGTTAAAACTCTGTTTAGTAACGGTTTTAAAACGATCAAATATTGAAATATGTAATAATTAGTAAGATAAAATTAAATCGTTTGACAATTTATCGAAGTTTTATCCTTCCTACAAAATTTTTCAAATACGCGAAGGTTATTGTAGATGTCGAAGTCGAAGCAGAAGGAGATTTGTTCTCCGACTTCGACTTTGACTTTTTGAAGCTTCGCACACCATTAGCAATTTGTATGGATGTGTAGATATTATGTCTGGCTAAGCAATGCGTTACTTGCGTCTATGGAATACACGGAACTGGGAAGCTCTCTATATAGACTGGTGTCTGAGGTTCTTAAAAGCTTTGTAGGGAACATTAGGTATGATCCCATTTGGAGACACTATTTGATACCAAGTGATTACGAACTAATTTACACCATTAAAGGAATTCTACTAAATGTTCTGCTAATCCCACTTAGCTTCTCAGAAGAAGATTAACCAATAGTTAATGGCCCACTACAAAAACTGTAGATGCATCAGTGACCTTACTCTCTGAACTATAATATTTTAAACTCATATTAATACATTTTTTATTATTATTTAGCACCACGTCTTACTACCCGTTCGGGTTATACGCTTTAAGTACTAATTACGCTAATGGATTAGGAATTGGGAAGGTTAATAATATTTAACATTTAACACCGCGTCTTACTACCCGTTCAGGTTATACGCTTTAGGTACTAATTACGCTAATGGATTAGAAATTGGGAAGGTTAAATTAAAGGGAGTGAACCCGCATTTGCGTGGAGGGAGAGTGGAAAATCATTTAGGAAAAAACCACCCGCAGTTCACCCGACCGAGATTCGAACCTCGGTCTCCCCGTCCTCAGCTGTCAAGCTCTACACGGCTAGCGCGTTAGCCGACTACGCCACCGAGGCGGGTCATGTTGATACAGATACACCAGACCCTTCAACCTCCATGTTAAGATATCTGAGCTACGCGGGAGAGCTTGATTACTTCAACATCATCAACGGACATTAAAAACACTCTCGTTTTAAACATTGTTTCACTAGAGAAAGAGGACACAAATATTCATCTCGAGTCAATCGGACGGCTTCCACGAAGCTAGGTTCAGGTAGAGAACCAACCCCCTCTTCACATAATCCTACCTCATAAAGTGCTTACGCAGACTGTCCATACGATTATAATGATCCCTATTTTTTTAAAGACTTGTATTTTCTTGTGTTACCTACACCATAAAGGCGTCAGTTAAGATGCAACCCGCTTTGTAAATTAATTTTAAATTTACCAAGTAGGCAACGTCGCTAAGGTTATATATATTATTATTCCAATGTTGAACTGACAGGTTTTTTTTTTCAGAGTGTGTGCACGAGTGTCTTTAGGCTACTCGAAGCGATTGTCCCAGGAGACAAGGAGTTGGAAGTAGGTATAACTCAGCCGTGTTGTTTACAAGAGGTACCTTTCTTTCCCCTTCCAAACACAAATGGAGGACGTCGTGACAAACTATTTAGTAGATCGTATGGTCATGGACAAAAATTATCTATGGTTTCAGACAAACACGCTTGAAATACACTGGACGTGAGGTCAAGTTTCGAATCTCAGCTGAGTTCAGTGAGGGTAATATATATTCATAGAGTTTTACTAGACTACCTATCCGGACTATCAGCAGTTTTTTGTTGTAATTCTTAGTACCACGTCTTACTAAAACTATTTTTCTAAGAAACCGACTTTAGACCCCTATGATTAATTGAAAATTACTAAAACTTCCATTCTATAATGATGTCTTCTTAATTTATTAATTGTAAACTTCTTTTAAAAAGTTAAATAAAGCTTTCAATAATAAGTTCCTAACAGATTAGAGTATGGTTTATCTTCTCATTACTAATTAAAAGAACTAAGAATGTAGATAATTTTGTTATTATTATTATTAGCATCGCGTCTTACTACCCGTTCGGGCTATACTCACTTACGCTAATGTGTAATGGTAGGGTGATTGTGAGATGAAATGGAGGACCTACAGACTTAACGTGGAATCCGAACCACGGTGAAGGCCTGGCATTCCCCACATGATAATTTTGTTTTACGACCGAATCTTGTGTTCAGGTTATACGCATGAGAGTTGCTCTAACGAGGTAGGGATGAGGAAGGAAGCATTTTATTGGTAATGTACCTGCATCTGCGTGGAATGAGAGCGAGAAACCATTTAGGAAAACCCAACCAAGATTCAAACCCCAATCTCCCCGTCATTAACACGCCTTAGACAATTCATCCACTGAAGCGAGTGTAAATATATTTGTAATATTTTCAATTACGCCTTTGTGACGAAATGGGTTTCCAGATGTAAAATAACGGGCTTCCTATGAATATCAGATTGTATTATTTACACTAATCTGCTAGCGACAAGAAAGGTTTATTTTAGAGGAAGCATACCCACATTTGCGTGGACATAAAGTGAATAGCCATTTAGGGAAAACCACCCTCATCTCCCCCGATCGGGATTTCAACCCTGATCTCCCCATCATCGGCAATACAGTATATTGAGATTGCGTCCCACTTCGGTGGGCGAATGGTCTAAGGCGTCAATCTCGCCATAGTCTGGACAACGAATGATGGGGAGATCAGACATCTAAGCCTGGTTAAGTTTACTTAGGAGGGTTTACCTAAATGATTTTCCACTCTCACTCCACGCAGGTGTAGTTCCCTCCTTAAAAAAATTCAACCTTTCTCATCTCAAACAAATTAGCGTATTTAATAAATACATGCGTTTAAAATGAATGGGTAGTTAGGCGCGGTGACTCTCTCTCTCCCCCCCTCTCTCTCTCTCTCTCTCTCTATATATATATATATATATATATATATATATACACACACACATACAGTAGCCCCGTGGCTTCTTTGGTGCTGACTGACAGCTCACAACTGACTTATGACAGTCAAAATTTAGGTATATACCTAAATTTTGACCATCAGAAGCTAAAGTTGCTAAACACATGTTTTGCAGATCATATGGTTTGGCGTAGGGATACATAATTTGGTCTGGTAACTTTACAAATCTTTCACCTGTCAGTCAATACCAAAGAAACCATGGGGCTAGTATATATATATTGCGAGAGTGACGCTTGATACCATGTGAGCATCGAAACGGTTCTTGTCGGGTCATGGGACGGCTGTCAAACCCACCTAGTCTCATATTAGTGGACTGGCCCTAATCTCACAGACCGACTGTGCCGTAATAAAAACCGTTACTGCACAGATAACCTCAAGAAGGGGACTCATTTTTTTTGTGTTTTTTTTTCTTACGACGACTTTCTGTGTAGTGTTCATCTACGGTGGGAGAGTATTCCATTCACCGTAGGAATTGACTTCTGAAAGGCCTTTTTCCCTACCATAAATCTACTATATAGTAGGATATTGGTAGGAAAAAAAGACCTTTCAGAGAGTAATTCCTACCGTGAATGGAATATAGTTAGGTGATAGCTAAGAGAAGCCACCGTGTATCCATTCGATAAACCACACTTATGATCTGCAGGAAAATAGGTTGAGATGGTGGGTGATACTTTTGGAAGTCAAAACTTTCACAACAAACCATTTGCTTTTAATCATTCTTTTTCTTTCAAAAGATTTTACGTTATGGAAACATTAATTTAACCGAAATTAACCGTTGTTGAAACGGTGTTTGTGGTTCACTTAAAAATGCTTTACCAAAGAGAGATTTTTTTTAAATGCTGCGTTCTATTCATAACATCAGATGTTGAACAATCTGAAACAAGATAAATTAATGACGTAATAAAAAGTGTATTTGGTTGTGTTCAGGCACTGTTTACAAAATAAAAAGGTTTTATTTGGTAACTAATATTTTGTAGGTTTTTTTTTCTCTAAGTTTGAAAAAAAAAAAAAAAAGGTGGCCAGTTATAACANAAGTTTGAATATAATAATTTTTAATTTATTATTTTTTGTTGCCACAACCGCGATGGAAAAAAAACAATAGTTTTTATAATATATTTTATCCTTCCAATAAATTATTACCCACTTCGGTGGCCACATGGTCTAACGCGCTACTCTCGTGTTAGGCTAGACTGCCAATGACAGGGAGATTGGAGTTAGATCCTGGTCGGGTGCACTGAGGGTGGTTTTTCCTAAATGGTTTTCCACTCTTCCTCCACGCTAATCCGGGTGCACTTCCTCTAAATTAAACCTTTCTAGTCCCTAACACATTAGTTTAATTAGTGAATAGGCTTGTAACACTAACGCGCAGTAATATGCGGTGCTAAATATAGTAATAATAATTTACCAAAACGTAAATCTTACAGAAATCCTTAGGGAAGTATTATCGGTCTCGTTTTAAAACACTTTTTATTAATAACATGATTGCGTATAACCCGAACGGGTGGTAAGACGCAGTTCTAATAATAATAATAATAATAATAATAATAAAATGATATAAGTAAGCAAATACTAATTATTTCCAGATAGGTTAACATTAGTGACCTTAAGAATATCTTCGCAATAAAAAACTGTATGCTAGCTAGTAACTTAAAGTTCGTTCACGGTAGGAGTTTACCTCTGAAAGGCCTTTTCCCCTACCAGAAATCTATTATATAGTAGGATATTGGTAGGAAAAAAAGACCTTTAAGAGGTAAACTCCTACCGTGAATGAAGTATACACTCCCACCGTGAATAAGGTATATCTACGTACCTAACCGTTGTAGCGTTCCCTCGAGGAACACCTCAACGCAAGAAAATAAGATTAATTATTATTATTATTAGCACCGCCCGCGTCTTACTATCCGTTCGGGTTGTACGCACTTACGCTAATGTGTAATGGTAGGGTGATTGTGATATGAAATGGAGGACCTACAGTTTAACGTGGAATCCGAACCACGGTGGAGACCTGGCATTCCCCACATTCACAAGATGTCTTGTCAGAGGTGAAGGAGGATATAAGATTAATTGAATGGATAAAACTAATTTAGGTATTTAATAGTATTATGATAGGAAAGAACTTTTAGAAAGTACAAAAAAAATGTATGCTACCTTAGTATTATAATTATTTATATGTATTGATACTATTTATGAAGAGTGACAGTTTCAGAGCACATGGCCCTATTTATAAATATACTAGTTGCTCTTTGATCAGTTGATTTAGCTCCTTTCCTCTTTTTAGGTTAAGGAATTTTAGCATAATGGAATTTCGTAGACACTTCAAAAATATATCAAAGATCAGAGAAGTATAGCTAGAATTAATGTTGGAAGACTTATCCAGTACAAATAAATTGAATTGGTTTTAAATTACTAAACAGCTATGAACACATCAATACTTTTTTTTTAATGACTAGCTGGGAGTTAAGGAATTCCAAAATTAAAATAACTGTTTAAATAGCGTTAATGTAACCACAATATTTTAGAGTGCAAAGTTAATAAACACGTAAAATGGTCAACCTCAATAGTCTTGGTGTAAAGTGCTCGCTCCAGGACCCAATGTTCGTGGGTTCCAGCCCCACTGGGGTCGATTGATTTTTCTTGAGCGATAAAAATCCGTAGCACAACTTCCTTCGAAGAGGAAGTAAAGCCATTTGTCCCATGTCGATTGTGGTATTAAAAGAACCCTGGAAGGTTTGAGAAAAATACCTTTTCTGACAAAATTGGTAGGCTCTTTCTCTCTCACTCATAGAACTCTCGTGTTCTGGTATAATCACGTTAAATACCTCAAATAAATATAAAATTAAAAACTTAAAAAATTCTATGTGTTTTATATTATGTTAACAATTATGTATTGTTCTTATCGGTAGTATATATTTAAAAAATTTCCTTGGGTTTCAAGTTGAAATAACTCTCATAATATCTCCTTGGATTTGAATTTGATATTTTGTCTTGGTAGTCAAATTAGACAGAAAACCAATTAATGCTAGATTCAATAGGACATTTTTCGCTGAGAATGGACGTTATTGACTTGATTTAAGACGTCAGTTAATCTATCATATGAAAGTATTCAAAAACTTACACCCGAGGCGCTCAATCGAACGCTTATAATTTTATATTCAAATTACTTCGAGTGAGAGTATAGAACGCGAGTTAAGGTGAGTGTGTTTGCAGTTTTTATAGCAAAACATTCTTTTGGCCAAAATAAATAAAATATTGCTCCAGTAGAAACAATAGTTTAATTTTATTCACATAATGGTATCAACAGTTCTTAAATATCATTGACATATATTAAACAACTGTTGATAACACTGTGTCAAGAAAATTAAACTCCATTGTTTCTACAGGAGCAATATTTTATTTATTTTGGCCAAACGAATGTTTTGTTATAAAAATTGCAAAAACACTCACCTTAAATCGCGTTCCATACACCCCCACCTTAAACGAAACTTTTTTTTGGGGGGGCGGTGGGGAGCAGTAGCAATCATTTTGTAATGGTATGTAAATCTTACTGTGATATTGTACGGGTGATTAGAAACTTCAAGTTAAATTACCTGGTCTTATATGATAAAATAAAATATTGGCTATGCGATTCACTTTCTAAAAATCATCTCGAACCGATGACTCCCGCATCTATGGTCACGCGGACTAATTCTGGTGTTTGTGGATGATTTTTAATCAAAAGGTTTCCCAATCCACCACGAAAATATGGGTACAATTATTCTTTAACTCGTCTTTTCTATTCGGCTGCCTCATTAGTGTAACTTTCTAGTAAATAAGCAGACATTCTAGATCATATTAATAAACTAACATAACATAACGACACACTCACTTTTTATGAAAAGGATTTTTTTTATCATTTCCAAACAAAAGGCGCATCTGTACGCTAGTATCTCGTTTTGATGACAAATACGCATAATGAGTCGGTAGGTTTAAGCGCATGCGCACTGACCGAGTCGACCAGTGTTGCCAATGACCATAATTAGTACTGTAGCTAGATTAGTACCAAAATGTCCCTAGGTTGTCTCTAAGCGAAAAATTAAAAGTCATCAGATTTGTCGCCAAACCAAGATCCCCGGATTCGGAACGAAGTCGTTGTGATTTGTGAATAACATTATTATTAGCACCGCGTCTTACTACCCGTTCGGGTTATACGCATGTGAATAACATATATATAGTTTAGAGCTCATCTGTGGACCGAAGTAATGCACTATGCGTTCATGTAGTACGGTAGTTAAAAAATCAAAATCATACAACACTAAAATTTAATATAATGAACCTGAAATTTACAGAAAACTAAGAAAATTCGCCAGTCATCAAATTAGTCGCTAGGCATTAAGAATTAAAATTAGTCGTTTCAGACCCGTAAAAGTCACTACGTTTAGCGACAAAGTCGCTAAATTGGCAGGACTGGAGCCGACTGGTTTTATTATTATTATTAGCACCGCGTCTTACTACCCATTTGGGTTATACGCACTTACGCTATTGTGTAATGGTAGGGTGATTGTGAGATGAAATGGAAAGTAGGACCTACAGTTTAACATGGAATCCAAACCACGGTAGAGGCCTAGCATTCCCCACATTTACAAGATGTCTTGTCAGAGGTGAAGGAAGGGTTTGGTAATCAGATAAATCTGTGCCGAGACCGAAGATTGAACCCCGGCCGCCAGCACAGAAGTCTGACACCTTACCCCTAGACCGCCAGGTCACCTATACTTCATTCACGGTAGGAATTACTCTCTGAAAGGTCTTTTATCCTACCAATATCCTACTATATAATAGATTTCTGGTAGGGGAAAAGGCCTTTCAGAAGTCAATTCCTACCGTGAACAGACTTTACCCGACTGGTTTTAAAATTAGGTAAGTTCCTTCTTATAGATTTTATGGAGAAGTGCGGACAAAGCTGATATTGTTTCTACTAGTGCAAAACGACCCACGCAGCTCACGCTGATTTCTTGTGATTGGTTTTAGAGCTTATCACGTGAACACATTTAAGTTATTCTCTTGTTTTTTCAGCGAACGTGTGAATTCACTATAACGTTAGAACTCTGACGTAGTTGTTTGTTTTTTTGCGGAAATCTTCCTGAAGCAAAAACATAAAGATCCTACTTAACTAAATGAAATACGTATTTCCGTGCATGCGCAGAATCTACCTGTCACACGCGTTGTTTCGAGGCACCTACTTGTTATGACGCTCGCAGGAATGACCCTGAAATCATAATAATGTTGAGCGCATGTCAAAAGAACACGTTACGTAAGTACTATGAAATGTATGTGACAACACCAGAGGTGTTATACAGGTTACAGAGGACTGTGCTTACAGAACATTTCACACCTTCGTCGCTCGCATGGACGAGGAAGAGGGTGGGAGAGGGAATGGCAAAGTGAAAAAGTACTTGGTGTATGTTCTACAGTCCAATTACCAATAAAAGGACCTTTTTTCAAAGTATCAAAGTATTTTAATGTGGCGTTTTATTACGTTATAAGTGCTATTTTATATGCATGTATGGAACTCAACCTCGAAGTTTGGTTGAATCCTCAACAGGCAGGACTGAATAGGTATACTAGGGAAATGAGGAGTAAGGTTCCCTCACTGGACCAGAAGGTACTCTTGCACATCAGTCTATCAATATGCCAACTGACCCTACAAGCGACACCTTTACTCCATTCATTACAGACTGGCTGTATATTGAATGTTATTAATAGTATCGTTCATACACCAACTGGCCCTACAAGCGACACCTTTACTCCATTCATTATAGACTGGCTGTATATTGAATGTTATTACTAATATCGTTAGGACTTCAACTGACCCTGCAAGCGACACCTTTACTCCATTCATTACAAACTGGCTGTATATTGAATGTTATTATTAGTATCATTCATACACCAACTGACCCTACAAGCGACACCTTTACTCCATTCATTACAAACTGGCTGTATATTGAATGTTATTACTAATATCGTTCATACACCAAATGATCCTACAAGCGACACCTTTACTCCATTCATTACAAACTGGCTGTATATTGAATGTTATTACTAGTATTAACTGACCCTACAAGCGACACCTTCACTCCATTCATCACAGGGACTGGCTGTATATTGAATGTTATTACTAGTATTAACTGACCCTACAAGCGACACCTTCACTCCATTCATCACAGGGACTGGCTGTATATTGAATGTTATTACTAGTATTAACTGACCCTACAAGCGACACCTTCACTCCATTCATCACAGGGACTGGCTGTATATTGAATGTTATTACTAGTATTAACTGACCCTACAAGCGACACCTTCACTCCATTCATCACAGGGACTGGCTGTATATTGAATGTTATTACTAGTATTAACTGACCCTACAAGCGACACCTTCACTCCATTCATCACAGGGACTGGCTGTATATTGAATGTTATTACTAGTATTAACTGACCCTACAAGCGACACCTTCACTCCATTCATCACAGGGACTGGCTGTATATTGAATGTTATTACTAGTATTAACTGACCCTACAAGCGACACCTTCACTCCATTCATCACAGGGACTGGCTGTATATTGAATGTTATTACTAGTATTAACTGACCCTACAAGCGACACCTTCACTCCATTCATCACAGGGACTGGCTGTATATTGAATGTTATTACTAGTATTAACTGACCCTACAAGCGACACCTTCACTCCATTCATCACAGGGACTGGCTGTATATTGAATGTTATTACTAGTATTAACTGACCCTACAAGCGACACCTTCACTCCATTCATCACAGGGACTGGCTGTATATTGAATGTTATTACTAGTATTAACTGACCCTACAAGCGACACCTTCACTCCATTCATCACAGGGACTGGCTGTATATTGAATGTTATTACTAGTATTAACTGACCCTACAAGCGACACCTTCACTCCATTCATCACAGAGACTGGATGTATATTGAATGTTATTACTAATATCGTTAGGACTTCAACTGACCCTACAAGCGACACCTTTACTCCATTCATTACAGACTGGCTGTATATTGAACGTTATTACTAGTATCGTTCATACACCAACTGACCCTACAAGTGACACCTTGACTCCATTCATTACAGACTGGCTGTATATTGAATGTTATTACTAATATCGTTAGGACTTCAACTGACCCTACAAGCGACACCTTTACTCCATTCATTACAGACTTGCTGTATATTGAATGTTATTACTAGTATCGTTCATACACCAACTGACCCTACAAGCGACACTTTTAGTCCATTCATTACAGACTGGCTGTATATTGAATGTTATTACTAGTATCGTTCATACACCAACTGACCCTACAAGCGACACCTTTACTCCATTCATTACAAACTGGCTGTATATTGAATGTTATTACTAGTATCGTTCATACACCAACTGACCCTACAAGCGACACCTTCACTCCATTCATCACAGGGACTGGCTGTATATTGAATGTTATTACTAGTATCGTTCATACACCAACTGACCCTACAAGCAACACCTTCACTCCATTCATCACAGGGACTGGCTGTATATTGAATGTTATTACTAGTATCGTTCATACACCAACTGACCCTACAAGCGACACCTTCACTCCATTCATCACAGGGACTGGCTGTATATTGAATGTTATTACTAGTATCGTTCATACACCAACTGACCCTACAAGCGACACCTTCACTCCATTCATCACAGGGACTGGCTGTATATTGAATGTTATTACTAGTATCGTTCATACACCAACTGACCCTACAAGCGACACCTTCACTCCATTCATCACAGGGACTGGCTGTATATTGAATGTTATTACTAGTATCGTTCATACACCAACTGACCCTACAAGCGACACCTTCACTCCATTCATCACAGGGACTGGCTGTATATTGAATGTTATTACTAGTATCGTTCATACACCAACTGACCCTACAAGCGACACCTTCACTCCATTCATCACAGGGACTGGCTGTATATTGAATGTTATTACTAGTATCGTTCATACACCAACTGACCCTACAAGCGACACCTTCACTCCATTCATCACAGGGACTGGCTGTATATTGAATGTTATTACTAGTATCGTTCATACACCAACTGACCCTACAAGCGACACCTTCACTCCATTCATCACAGGGACTGGCTGTATATTGAATGTTATTACTAGTATCGTTCATACACCAACTGACCCTACAAGCGACACCTTCACTCCATTCATCACAGGGACTGGCTGTATATTGAATGTTATTACTAGTATCGTTCATACACCAACTGACCCTACAAGCGACACCTTCACTCCATTCATCACAGGGACTGGCTGTATATTGAATGTTATTACTAGTATCGTTCATACACCAACTGACCCTACAAGCGACACCTTCACTCCATTCATCACAGGGACTGGCTGTATATTGAATGTTATTACTAGTATCGTTCATACACCAACTGACCCTACAAGCGACACCTTCACTCCATTCATCACAGGGACTGGCTGTATATTGAATGTTATTACTAGTATCGTTCATACACCAACTGACCCTACAAGCGACACCTTCACTCCATTCATCACAGGGACTGGCTGTATATTGAATGTTATTACTAGTATCGTTCATACACCAACTGACCCTACAAGCGACACCTTCACTCCATTCATCACAGGGACTGGCTGTATATTGAATGTTATTACTAGTATCGTTCATACACCAACTGACCCTACAAGCGACACCTTCACTCCATTCATCACAGGGACTGGCTGTATATTGAATGTTATTACTAGTATCGTTCATACTCCAACTGATCCTACAAGCGACACCTTTACTCCATTCATTACAAACTGGCTGTATATTAAATGTTATTACTAATATCGTCCATACACCAACCTGTCCTACAAGCGACACCTTTACTCCATTCATTACAAACTGGCTGTATATTGAATGTTATTATTAATATCGTTCATACTTCAACTGACCCTACAAGCGACACCTTTACTCCATTCATTACAAACTGGCTGTATATTAAATGTTATTACTAGTATCATTCATACTTCGGCCACTTTCATATTTTTCAGAGCCATAAGTGAGACTGAGGTGGATCAATGAAAGTAACAACTTGCTCTAGACCATATCAGAAGATTTAGAGTGCATTGTAGACAATAAATCTGACTAGAGGTGGAGGGAGTTGGACTAATTTATATGATCGATAATAGTTATCAAAAGTGACAGCTGCAGATCACGTGATATGACGTATTAATACGTGAAAGTAGATCTAGTAGTTTTTCTCACTTACACATAAGGCCTATATTATGAAGATTGTAGTGGCGTGTCGTGTGCTATGTTTTCAGGGTAGTCAGTGTCTGGTAAAAGTGTGTATGAGATTGTGGAATCAGTGGAAACACTTAACCTAACTTAAGTTGTAACTAACCATTCCCTGGTGACCGATGGTTTAATATTCCCCTTTTAGGAAATATACCCATGTTACCAGCAGGGAATTGAACCTAGGCTCGTAGCCAGGTTTGCTGACCACTATACCATGAGACTGGTTGGTATATTTGCACTAATGTACTAGACGTAAGGATGACGAAGAACAAATTGAGCAGAATGTACCCACGTCTAAAATGGGGGAATGGGGGAACGCTCCATTGCTTCAGACCAAAAGAGAGCTAAACTGATCGAGCGATCCCCATATGTTGGCGAAGAGTGTGCCAAGATTTGCAGATAGAGGGTATCACGTTGTCAGCACAACGAACCCTCTGGCTGTTAACCTGAATTTTTCTAGACCGGAGCCGCTACTTCTGTATTCAAGTAACTCCTCATTAACTGTCCTCACGAGGCTATGTTGACACGCTTTCAGATCTAGTGCTTAACAGAAAATTCTGTAAGAACCGGGGCTCGAATTAGGGACCTCTGGATCTGTAGTCAGGAATTATGACCACTAGAAAGATAAGAAAAAAATAAGTGGAGAACGATTTATGAAAAACTTTCATAAGTAGACCTTGCCAGGACCCGAACCCTAACCTATTAATCGCCAGCAAACCAAAATACACTAGCCTTGACACCTTTGTTCGCTTGTCCATCAGTACAGGCCCAAAATATTATTTTGTAATGACTTAATTAGAGGTAATTAACACAAGTGGGGTATTTCATTTTTTAAGGGCACTGGGAGACATGTATAAGATCTAGGGCATGGGGTGGACTGGTATAACAATAATGGGGAGGTCAAGGTCTGAATCTGAAATGGGTTAGTTGGTAGTGATTTTCAACATCCAACCAATAAATAGGGATATATTTGTGAAACTACCAGCTTTAAATTTGTCACACCACAGGATTGCAAATATTGACACCATAAAATCTCAAATTGAACACAAGTTTGTAAATTGGGACACCACAAGTTGGCGAATGGGACATCACAAATTTGTAAATTGGGACACCACAAGTTGTCAAATTGGGACACCACCAGCTTACAAATTGGGACACCACAAGTTGGTAAATTGGGACACCACAAGTTGGCAAATTGGGACACCACGAGCTTGCAAATTGGGACACCCCAAGTTGGCAAATTGGGACACCCCAAGTTGGCAAATTGGGACACCACAAGTTGGTAAATTGGTACACCACAAGTTGGAAAATTGGGACACCACGTGCTTACAAATTGGGAAACCACAATTTGGTAAATTGGTACACCACAAGTTGGCAAATTGGGACACTACAGATTTGCAAATTGGGGCATCACAATCTGGCAAATTGGGATAACACAAGCTTGCATATTAGGTCCCCACAAGATTGTAAATAGTGACACCAGAAGTTTGCAAATTGGGAAACCACAAGTTTGTAAATTGGGACACCACAAGTTAGTAAATTTGAGACAATACAGGTTTGTAATGTGTGAAACTACTGGTTTGCTAAAAACATAAAAAGGGCCAGTACGAGTATTTGTGTGACGGGAAAGTGTAAAACCATTTAAGTAAAATCACCCTCAGTATACCTAACCGGGATTCCAACCTTAACCTCCCAATCACTGCCGAGCTAGACAAGAAGAAACCTACATCCAGCCGACCACATGTCCCTCAATGCTAGTAGCCTTTATATTTATTAAAACGTTCAACACAGTAGCTATAAAGTAATTCGGTTTTATTTTGAGCTTTATATCGAACATAACACCCTGTGTCAGATTTTTATAAGAGGTAGGTGATAGGGAAAAATTTATAATAAATGTATCCGCAGTAGTTTAGGGAGAGGATTAAAACAGCAGTGATAATTCACATATTAAAAACCACCACTTGTACATCCGACCGAGATTCGAACTTCGTTTCATTTGTCACCAGGGATCCAGTCTACTAAACGGCTTAATCTAAGGGATGTATATCTTACTTTGTAGGATATGCACCCACATTAGCATAGACAGGGAATGGGAAATTTAAGTATAGGTCTATGACGACTGATGACGTATAAATGGTAGCTTTTGATGTTATAGCTACGATTTCAACAGAGTTTTAATGGCGGCATTAAATTAATTAAAGTGACGTTTTAAGTACTACTCAGAGGGTAATAAAAGAGTGCTTCAAGAGGTAACTTTAAAAACATTTTATTCGCGTGTAAGTATACATATGGGATTCATAGCAGCAATGGCACAAGTCCTTTTTTCTTTTCAGCATCAACGCATCTTACTCGCCGCCTGCTACCTAAAGTATGTAATGATGTAGACGTCATTGGTCTTGGGGGGACGGGGAAGCAGGGGGGAGGGGGGGAGTGATCGCCTCAGGACACGATGTCCGTGGTTTCAAACCCAGGTGGAGCCAACGGATTTTTCTTGAATGATAAAAATCCGTAGCACAACTTCCTTCGGAGGGGAAGTAAAACCGTCGGTCCAATGTCGATTATGGCATGTAAAAGAACCCCGCAAAATATGATAAAATACCTTTCCCGACAAAATTGATAGACTCTATAGCTCTTGCTCATAGAAATTCTCATGTTCTGATATAATCAATCGGTTAAGAGAGCTTACGTTAGTTACTTTGAATAAATAAATACAATGAAGGTGAGATATTTTCAGAAATCTATGTTAATGTAAATGTGGAATAATGTGTCAGTCTCAAATTGTTTGTATTTGAGGTGACAGGGAGACATAAGTTAGAATATCTTCCATGTGTGGTGAGTTTTTCCACCACCACCCCCTACCCTAATTGGTTTCCAACTTTCCTTCCACGCAAAATAGGATACACACAAAAAAAACCAATGTTTTTGAATTTTCATCATAGACTGTGGCTAAAGAGAAAGTTATATACCCGCATTTAATGACTCTATGACATCTGGAGAGATGATGATTTTTTTTTTCATCCACATGTCTTTTGGATTATAAGCTTACGATTAGATACTAATAATGCTAATTCGTGCTATAGATGAGAAAGGTTAAATTTAGAGGAAGTGTGCTCGTGTTTACATGGAGGGAGAGATGATGATTTTTTTTTTCATCCTCATGTCTTTTGGATTATAGGCTTACGATTAGATACTAATAATCTAGTTATATATATATATATATATATATATATATATATAACCTTCACTTAGCTATTCATATATATATATTTTTTTATTCGATTGGTTTAATAAATAGGCCTAACCATCGTGCTTCATTGATCTATGATTTTTTTTTTAAACTAATCTTTATAAATTATTAAACCCTACTATTTTTACATGCTTCACCGGACATATTTTAAATATCGGGAGAAGGATGAGAAAGGTAGGATTTTATATGAATAGTACTCGCTTTTGCGTGAAAAGAGAGTAGGAAACCAGAGAGGGATAAAAGAATCTTCATTACACCTGGATAGAATTTGAACCTCTGCCTACCGATTCACAGCAAACTAGAAGAGACGAACGCCTTGGTCTCCATGCCCACCGGTGTGTATAGTAATATAAATAATATAGTGCGTCTGGTTTGTATAATTCATAGCCCAGCAATGGTAAGATTAGTCAGTACTAATGTACCGATGCCTAGGGTACGCCCGAATGTACTAATCGTACATCCTTTCAGTGGAGGTTCTTTCCATGACCGGATGAGCTGAGGGGATGATGGTGGTGAGTATGAGGCTTTGAAACCAGTGGAAACACTTAAACCTAACTTAAGCCTTATTAACCAAACCCTGGTGACGGTTGGTATAGTTCCCCTTTCTGTAAAAACGCCTAAGGTACCATCCGGGAATCGAACCCAAGACTCCTAGACTCATAGCCAGCTGAACTGATCACTACACCACGGGGCTGGATGGCGTGTATATAGTGATTATATACGATACTATTTTTTAACACCTCCATGACTGGACTTATACCGTTCTAGCTCTGTCCTAGCTCATTCACATATTATGTACTGTCATGTAATGGTAGTATGGCGTGTCAGTGAGCTTGCGTTTAAAAAAACAACAACCATGCTAAGTAGCGACATTGCCCATCTCATCACCTACCAGTAA
The DNA here is from genome assembly GCA_901482245.1 of Timema douglasi. Classification (NCBI taxonomy): domain Eukaryota; kingdom Metazoa; phylum Arthropoda; class Insecta; order Phasmatodea; family Timematidae; genus Timema; species Timema douglasi. The sequence goes on from CABEEJ010003851.1 coordinate 54,499, forward strand.
ACGAACTAAGGTGTCAGTAATTATTCTTATTACGCCCCTGTTTATAGTCTGGCCCGACACGTCCAGACATTTAAAAAAAAAATTTAGATACTGTCCCTGACTCAAAATCTCTGTAAAACCAGAAATATATATTTCATATTCGTGAATGATGAGTACAGTCAAATCTCCATATGAAGTGCCTTATGCTAGGCCTATATTTATGTATAGCGTATAGCTAATAACGAACACAATTGGTTCAAAGAGATTAAATACATTTCTTTCTTTTTTTTATCACCGCGTGTTACTAACCGTTCAGGCTATATACATATATGATAATTACTCTAATAGGGTAGGGATAAGGAAGGAAGAATTTTAGAGGTAATACACCATCATTTGCGTTAAAAAGAGTGGGAAACCATTTCGAAAAAAAACAAACAGTAGACCTGACAGGAATTCTAACCCTGATCTACCTGTAATTGGCAGGTCAGTTTGATATGAGAGTAACGCATTATACCACGGGGGCACTGAAGTGGGGTGTAAACTTTTTTTTTTAAATCATACGACCTACCAATTCTTATTTTTAAAACCTAAACGACCCACGATATCAAAATGGTTTCCAAACCCTTATAAGGCGTGGTTGCTCTTGCAATATTCTGGAATGCCAATGACGGGTAGATCATGGGTTTGAATCCTGGCCGGGTGTATTAAGGGTGGTTTATGGCTGTATAGTTTTCCACTCTATTTCCACGTAAATTTGGGTACACTCCCTCTAAATTTCACCGTCCTCATCCCTAACACATTATCGTAATAATACAGATGTGAGCGTATAACCCAAAATTAAGTAAAATACAGATTCGTATAGGACGGTGCTAAAATAAAGGATGTCCCAATGGAAGAATGCTAAGGCAAAGTACGAGTATCAAGGACCAGTGGTGGAGCTAAGAATTTATTTGTTGGGGTTCGAGGGGGAAAGTTTGCTAGGGAAGGAGACTATTAGGAAATATCACTTGAAACTAAAGATAAATAACGCTGGAATGATGGTTTCAAGGTGGGGATAAAAGGAACGCGAGAAAAGATAATCTATTTTGCAGTTTTATTAACAAAACATTTTTGCTTAAAACAAATCAAATATTTCTACTGTATAAAGATAGAGTTTAATTGTATTCACATGTTGACATCAACAATTGTTGAATATCTGTCATGACCATAGTGGCATTCAATGAGAAACATTTTAAACGAGGAGAAAAAGTTTTCATTAAATTCCAGGACACACGTGACAGGTATTCAACAAATGTTGATATCACCTTTGAAAAAAATTAAACATTTGTGTTTTTAGTGGAGAAATATTTCATTTATTTTGACAAAAAAAAAGTTTTTTTTTAATAAAATAAAATCAGCCAGAACTTCCCTTTTCTCAAGTTTCTTACACTCTTCAAGTGTAACGGGCTATACGGGGCAGTAAAATATCACTCAACGCGTCTTTAAAAAGGACATGTTTCTATTCGATAGGCCGGGGTCACATACGCTTAAGAAACAGACTCTCAACCTTACGGAAGTTTCACTGCACTCCTTTGGTCAGCTTGAGTTCTTCAACACTAGGCTGCGCTAGTGTCACTACTGGGCGGTTATAGGACAAACGGCAGCGATCCTAGTGTTGAAGTACTCAAGCTGCCAAAAGGAGCGTAACCATTTTAACCTGGAGGTTGAATGTCTGGGTATATTATTTCTCTGTAACCGAGCTCCATTTGAAGAGTTACAAATATGCCCTTAACAAGTTTACATGGGGCGATATATTATGTATTTGTATTGGTATCTTCTTTTGTTTTCGTAGGGTTTTTTTTTTACCTGCGGGTCCGGTCAGATCGCGATATTTCACGCCTAATTCAAATCACAACTCACGCTCTCGTCTAGCCATGGGGTGTGATTTTGGTAGCGAGCGTTATTTGTCTTTCCACATCAAGAGCTGTTTACTGTTCGTCTGGCCGTAATTTGAATATAAATATGTATACAACGCTCTAGGTAAGAAGCGAATAAAGAAAATTCGACTTTATTTCAAATGCATTAAAACTATCTTGCAGCTGCGTGTGTGTAAAAAGACCAATTATACCTGTGGAAGTGTATATTACGATGAACAGACGCGATAGCAACCACGGAGACTTAAATACCAAGTTTGTTTGTCTTGCTCGAGTAATTAAGACTTCATTAAGGGTACTGCCTCGTTGGAGGCACAAATCGTTTCATTGTCAAACCAAAGGAAAGGTGACGACATTTTCTAGAGCTCTTCTTTAATGAAAATGATATGTCATACAACACCACTTTTTTTCATATCCTAGTGGTGATAATAACCACGGAATAACTTCATTATTGACTTTAAAAAATTAGCACTAAGTCTAACTGCGCATTTGGCCGATAGGCATATGTACTAATTACACGAATGTGTAAATGTTGGAGAAGGCTCATGCTAGAGGAAGTTTACCATCATTTACCTGGATGGAGAGTGGGAAACCATTTAGAGCGTTCATCATAGCAGGACCAACTCAGCTCCCAATTAGCATGTGCTAATGTATGTGTGTGCGTGAGGTTTGGGAGTAAAAGGGAAATGAAAATACCTAAGATATGTCAGAAATGTGTACAGTGCATTAGTATTTGAAAGATTACTAAACATTTTCCTTGGTTAAGATGGGGGACAAAACCAAAAAGTATTTTGCTAATAACTACAGTATGCCCCTTTTATGACAGAATGAAGATTGGTGTACAGAGCTTATCTGTGAAGACATTCTAAAATGGTCAATAAACGGCCTTTTCGATTCAGTTTTTATCTAAATTTAATTTAATATTTGAGCAATGTTCAGTATTAAGAAATTCTATTAAGGTGACTGGTCCTTTTCATTTGGCGTGGAAATACAGAGCCATGGGAAAAAACTGTCATCTTCAAGAATTTTTACTGTTCTGCAATTTTCTTTTCGGAAACGGTTTTTTCAAGAATAGTAGCATGTTGATTAAGTTATACTTTATATACACACCCTCTCTATAATTTTAACATAGTTAAAAATCGATAAAATTGACCTTTTTCAAGAGAAAACTGCCGGCTTCATAAACAAAAATAAGAAAATATAACAATTAATAAACATCGATACATTATCTTAGAAAGGGTATTGAAAATATTAACGTAAAAACTTCACTTGTTCTCGAGAAAATTGATATTTACAAACGTATGACTTCCCCGCAAGACCTGTCCGGCAGCTAGCGCCATCTACGGTTTCTGTGATCCATCGGTTCTTGTTGGCACGGAAGGATACTTAGGTCGGTTGTGAAGCCACGCCACACCTTTCACCTCCCTTCCACCACGCCACAAAATAGTTTTTAAACTTGCCCTTTATCTTCATTAATGTTAAATCAGAAATGATCCACGTGCAATAGTCTTAGTATAAATTTACTATTTTTAGCCAACTGTAACACAGAGTTGATTGGTATGTGAGGCACGCTCTTAAGTAAAAACCACCCTCAGTACACTTGACCAGGATTCAAACCCCAATCTCCCTTGTCATCGGAAGTTCAGTATGTTGTTAGAGTGATCTGAGACCATTCGACCACAGAGACTTGTGTCATTGCTACCACCAAGAAAAATGTATTAAATGTACATAAAATCAAATGTTTTTAATGTTTTTACCTATTCACACTGTGAGATTTCGATGCTGGAGGTGAATATAGAAGATAAAGGGGACAAATCAATTAACCAACCAAGAAATTATAATAAGGGTCGAGGATAAGAGATCCATTCAGCAGGTGATTCCACCAGGGAGAGACCAACTTGATCTGTCAAATTATGTGAAGAACTGTCTGGCCTCTTGATCTATTAGTCAGGATTCCTGGCTGCCTGGGTTCAATTCCCGGCGGTACCATAATAATTTCCCCCGAAGAAGTATTGTTCCTCCGGTTGTCATGGTTTGTTTAATCAGGCTTAAGTTAGGATGAAAGACTTCTACTCGCATTACATAATCATCGCATTATCTCATCAAGCCGAAGTTGACGCACCTACACAGTGTCCCAACTTCAGACGACGGCTACATATTCGTCACTGCCAGCAGAAGACCAGGAATGTCTAGCAGACCAACCCTGTTGGCGTACATTATACATTTTTTGGAAGAAATAGCTTATTGGATGAAGTCGTTGAAGGCAAGCAGGAAGAGAGAAGGGGATAAGAAAAACAATTAATGCAACTGATAAATGATTTCAAACCAGAAAAGAATTTGTTTCTGGATGTAAATAAAATAGCAGCTTATAGTACATCCTGGCCTACTAAATATGGACAAAGCAATGATTAATATAATAATAATATTTAGCACCGCATCTTACTACCCGTTCGGGCTATACGCTTTAAGTACTAATTACTCTAATGGATTAGAGAATTTGGAAGGTTAAATTAGAGGAAGTGAACCTGCATTTGCGTGGAGGGAGAGTGGAAAACCTTTTAGGAAAAAACCACTCCCAGTTCACCCGACCGAGATTCGAACCTCGATCTTCCCGTCCTCAGCGGACGAACTCAACACGATGAGCGCGTTAGCCAACTACGCCACCGAGGCGGGTAACAGAGAAATGAATTTATTTAAAAACAGAAACCCTACTATAATATATAATGGGTTTAACTACCCGCAAAATATAATCATCCACAAGTTATGGTTGGTATGTAAAAGGTTGTATCTATAGAAAAAGTACATTACACATGCAATTGCGTAGAGTTAGATTGGAAAACGGTTTAATAAAAACTGCCTCAGTAGACTTGACCAAGACTTACGTCCGGTTACACTTCGTCATTACGTAAACAAACTAAGATTATAGATTATAGCACCGTGTCTTACTACCCATTCGGTTTAAACGGTTGTAAACAAACTAGACAATACTTAAACTTGTGCACACGTCCATCCATGAGGGGCATTTAATAATACGAATTAATTCTAGTCATAAAGTTATATGGAATGATTCTATACAACTTCTAAGTACTGCCCGCATCGGTGGTTGCATAGTCTAAAGTGTCACTCTCATGTTGGCCTGAATTGCCACTGATGGCGAGGTCACAGCTAACATTTTTTTTCTAAATGGTTGCCCACTCATCCTTGCAGATGTGGGTATATTTATTCTAAATTTAGCTAACCTTTCTCATCTATTTCATATTAGCGTAATTAATATGTATATGTATAGCCCGAATAGGTTGTTAGACGAGGTGAAATATATATATTTATCCCTAATATCGAATACAAATCTTAGAAAACATGTATAGGAATATATATATTTATTTATATATATACGACTACATATATCTTATATAGGCCCACTTACTCTATGGCAGGGGTCGACAAACTACGGCCCCTGGGCCAAATCCGGCCAGCCAACTTTTTTTGTATGGCCCACGAGTTAAGAATGAATTATATATTTTCAAATTCAAGTTAAAACCCAGTAGCTTTCTTCAGATATTAATGCAAATGCAGAATACATTGCCATATTTCAAAATCCATTTGACTGTGCACTTGAGAAGCTGCCACTTAACCATCGTTTGTAAGTGATTAATCTACAGTGTAATGGTTAGAGGCAAATTTTAAGTGAAGAATCTAACAGAATTCTATAAATGTTTTACAAGCGATGAATATGGTCAATTAAGATTATATTCCCAGGGTTTTATATCTTTATTTTACAGCACCTAACTGTGTGAAAAACATTTTCAAAGATGAAATGTGTGAAATCACAATACAGGTCAGCATTAACAAATGAACAGTTGCAATCAATTTTGATTATAGAGATTACTAACTTTGAACCCCAATTTGGTGAAATTGTATCTAAAAAAAACCAATTTCATTCTTATTATTGGTAGAGCTGTATTTCAAACAATTGCATACTTAATACTATTATTATTGATAGTATTATTACGTTACATTTTGTTCAGTAAATTTTTGAAAACTTGAGATTTTACCTACATAAATATCCTCAAGTTTTCCTCTTGGCCTAAAATACTTAATATTTGGTCCTTTACAAAAATGTTTGCTGACCCCTGCTTTATGGCATTAGGAACTAAAATATTCATCGCCGCACTTACAAAAGTACGCCACCTATCCTTATATTGAGCTAGTTCTATCCAGTCCACCTCACTACACCCTTTATCTTTCAGGTCCATTCTAATGTTATCCCCCATCTGCATCTAGTCATATATATTTATAAGTATAATTATATAAACCTATGTATGCTATATATGTTCTCTAAAATTCTTATTTGGGATTACGGATTAGTGGGTAAAATTAAGTTTAGGATTCAAGTATAGGTGAATTCGACCCTTCTCTAATATAGGCCTGATGTATAAAATTTCGCTACTTCGTAGTATATTTGTAAGACGTATAGTTTATAAGTATAGGCCTAGTAAACCATTTCAAAATTAAAGGATTGCAAATGAAATTATTCATTAATAACAATCAAGAGCGTTAATACTTAAAAGTGCTAACGTAAAAACAAATACAATCAAAACAGCTGTTTAAGTGTATGTCATAATAAGTTGTATCGTCTGCCAACAAGTGGCACTTATCCCGCTTTGGCATGCAGCTAGCGCCAGTATGGCGCTGTGTTAAACTGGTGTCCGCACGCTTATCTGTATTAGCCGGTAATTATGAATGCACCTAGGCTGTGTCCAACAAGACAGCTACCAACTCAACAGAACCATTTCCCCCATCCCTTGTCCTACATCACAACACAGAGAGTCTAGTTTTCACAAGAAATACATTTTAGATCAAGGATGGGCAAACTACGGCCCTCGAGATAAATACGGCCTGTCGGTGTGTTCAATACGGCCCACGTGGCATAAACAATCCAAATGTGTGTCGTTATGAAGCAGGTGTTCTATACTTCTCACCTCTTTATCCCTTCTTAGACCGGTGTTCCTTTTTTTTAGCACCACGTTTTACTATCCGTTAGGGCTATACGCTTATGTACTAACTACACTAATGGATTTAAGAACTAGGAAGGTTACATTTATAAGTAGTGTACCATCATTTGCGTGTAAGAAGAGTGGAAAATCATTTAGGGAAAATCACCCTTGGTACACCCAAATGAAATTCGAACAAGGATCTCCCGTCATTAGCGATACAAGTTTTAGATCAGTCTTGGTCCTTGGCCCTGTCGAGTGCAAGTCTAAGATCTATTTTGTGAGGTGGTGGAAGGGAGGATGAAAGACATGGTGTGGATTCACAACCGACCAAAGTATCCTTCCGCGCCAACAAGAACAGATGTATCGCGAAAACCGTAGATAACGCTAGCTACCGTACAGGTCTTGAGGGCAAATCATACGTTTGGAAATATCAGTTTTCTCGAGAATGAACGAAATTTTTATGTTAATATTTTCAACACCCCTTCTAAGATAATGCATCGATGTTTATTAATTGTTATATTTTCTTATATTTTGTTACGAAGCCGGCAGTTTTCTCTTGAAAAATGTCAATTTTATCGATATTTGAACACTGTTAAAATTAAGTATATAAAGTATAACTTAATCACCATTTTTTTATGTTAGAATTAACCGTTTCCAAAAAGAAAATTGCAAAACGATAAAAATTCTTGAAGATAGCCGTTAGTTATTATTATTAGCACCACGTCTTACTACCCGTTCGGGTTATACGCACTTACGCTAATGTGTAATGGTAGGGTGATTGTGAGATGAAATGGAGGACCTACAGTTTAACGTGGAATCCGAACCACGGTGGAGGCCTGGCATTCCTCACATTCACAAGATGTCTTGTCAGAGGTGAAGGAAGGGTTTGGTAATCAAATAAATCTTTGCCGGGACCGAGGATTGAACCCCAGCCGCCAAACCGTTAGTTCCCGTAGCTCTGCATTTCCACGTCAAATTAAAAGGACCAATCGCCTTAAAATATTTGAAAACGAAATCTGTTGGAACTGTAGAACCGACTTGGGAGACCTCTTTTGACGTAATGGTTAGCGTGAAAGGGAAATCCTCTATGTGTGCTGACTGTGGGTGTTTTGTGACATCATTCGGGTTATGGTTGACTATTCTTGCAGTTTTCTGTGTTTGAGTTACAACAGGTGATTTCAAGACATGTGTTTGCTCAACGAGACGCGTTTGTACAATCCAATTTTCATGAAAAGAAACTACATACAAAGATATGTTTTTTTGCATTGATCAATGATAATATTTTAATATATTATCATAGTTATTTTTATAGGTATTGATAATATCTAACAAATGTGACATCCGAATATTGCATGAGCTGATGCATGGATACATTAAAGTTGATCTAGTAACTTTTTTTTAGCTGTCAGATAAGGCTCTTCCTACTAAAATGTGACTGTATGCGTATTATGTGTGCGTGTGTGTTGCAGGGGAGTAGGTCAGTGTAAGTCCTACATGAGTTAATACATTGTATCACACGAGTAAGCTTTATACCAGCTGTGTGATTGTGGGGTGTTATGAGATAAAATTTGCAACGAGTTTGGCCATTGGTTTTTGAACTATATAATATGTATTGTTAGATATTAAGATCAACGACGAAATCTACTTGGCGATTTTTAAGCTATTTCTCAAAGAGAGTTGCACCTTAACTTTTTTTTATTGCACTGCATCTTATTACCCGTTCGGGTTATACGCTTATGTAGTGATTACGCTAATGGTTTTAAGGAAGAGGAAGGTTATATTTTATAGAAAGTGTATACACGTTTGCGTGGAGGGGGAGTGGTAAACCATTTTGAAAAACCACCCATATTACACCTGACTGAGATTTCCCGTGATCAGCAGTCTAGTCTACTTCGAGGGTAGCGCCTTAGATCATGCGGCCACCGAAGTGGGTTGCATCTTAACTTGACGTACCTAAGCACTCTAAGCACTGCCACACTTAGACACGAATGTACAAAATAGAAAGAAAGAGAAGAAAAACTAGCAATCCATCCTGCAAGTCTTCTTGTATATGTGTTGATAAGTGAGAACTTCCTCTTCCTCTCACGAGTACAAACTCTCACTCTACTATTTGCGCCTGGTAAGCATTGCCTTGCGTTTTAAAATTATCATTTTCTTTGAATATCAACACAAAGGTTGCATTTAATTATAATTAAAAAACTGTCCATTTAAAGGGGGTCAAATGTCAACTAATATAAATTAGTTGAAAAATGACACCTGGACAAGGGAATCGAACCCAGGACCTTTGGCTTAGTGCGCCAATGTTCTACCACTGAGATATCCAGGGTCATTCTTCACGCACCGAGCATGGAAAACATCCTGGATAATTCAGTGATAGAACATTGGTGCACTAATCCAAAGTTCCCGGGTTCAATTCCCGTGTCCAGGTGTCATTTACAAACTAATTTAAATTAATTGAAATATTGTACCCTTTACTTGCTTTCCATTTTAGATAAACAAATGTTTCCAGGGACTTTTCTAATCTATATTCTAGAGAGAGGACTCGTAGTGACCCTTTTCAGGAATATATCAAATAGCCTTAGTTGCATGGAAAATAATTTAAACAAAATCTTAACAAGAAACTAACTAAAGATCAATAATATATTTTTTCTATTCAGGTGAATCTATTTTAAATATTATTTAAGAACCTACGAATTTGAGTTTAATGTTATATATTCTAAACCCAACGATTAAAACTTTAAATGCAATTACATGAGGAAATTTCTATTTTTACTTGTCGTTTCGTCATAGTTAGGAAACTTCCTTAAGAAGTGGTTTGTCAGTTCCAAACACGAATCGAGTTAAAATTGGGATAGTGTTCCTATGCAATTAAAAATATTTCAATTTAAGATTTAGCTTTATATATATATATAATATGACTTTAGATCATTCTCAACGACATTTCATGCGTGGACCAGTCCTGAGACAAAGATAATTAGTTAGAATAAATAAACAGATATCCTCTATATTTCCTTAGACAAATAATGACATATTTTAATAGGCTTATAAGTAGATTTTTGTAAATTAATTGAGGAATGTTTTAACGATTTTTAAAGCTTCAGAACTGCGGTTTCCATAGTAAATACATCAGTCTGATGATGTTTCTCTTCGAGCAAGTGGCGTCCCTAACGGTACTAATCTAATATAATGGTTTTTAAAATATTTGAAACTACTGTATAATGTTGGTAGATAAATTTTTATAAAATAGAAATATTGTCTTTTTGGTCAAAATTTATAAAATATTTACTAATTTATTAGTGTTATTTTATGGGTGTTGATAATATAGATCAAAAGAGATAGATGCAGATCTAATCATTTGACGTGTGGAAACGTGAATGTCGATTTTGTACTCTTTTTATATCTGTCAGATAGTCATACATTCGTAAGAAAATTTAGGTATGGATCTGGCATATTTTGTAGCTGTCAGACAAAGCCCTTCCTATTAAACTTGAAAGGTATTTACTTAATGTACGTACGGTAAGGGGGAATCTTACAAAACACTTTCAATAAAGTACGTGATAAATGTAGCTTGTCTTTTACAATAAATAAAAGATGATGTTAAGATGAAACATGACTCTCTTTTTTTTTTTCTTGAAAAGGGAACACTTTCCCCTTCCTCACTCTGTAACCAGGACACTCAATGTGTGTGTCTCTCTCTCGTGATTATGTTAATGTTACAGACCATGATATGTGTCTTGAGAGACAAAAGGGTCTTCTCTGTCAGGTCAAGTATCTCCAGGAAGTACACCTTGGTTGCAGCGATGACAACAAAGACAAAAACAAAAATAGAGGTTGAAGACACAGTTAACTTTCCTTTATATTGTTTCCCTTACAGCTTAGGAAACTTCTCGGTGTTTTTATGACTAATGAGTGACGTTTAAGGAACGTCACACACTCATTTAAACGCACATTGAGCTTGTGCTAGTTTTGAGAAAGTCTATTGATTCTCAAGAGAACAAGGTTTTCCTAGCTGAAGCACTTTATTTAGTCAATATTTATGAGATAAAAAATATATGTATGTTGGTATTCCCCCCCAAAAAAAGAAAGTTACCAGAGGGAAGAAAAAACCTACACTGTGGTTTCCTAACGATGGGGTTTTTTCTTTCTCATATAGAAAAAGTATTGTAATCGTAACATTTTTAGCCCTATAGATTATGACGTTTTTATGTTCCCCCGAAATTCCTTCTGCACCTTTCTCTGTCCGTCTGTCTCCCTGGTTTACGGCTGTACCAGTTTGATGGTTTTTATTTGTACTTTATAGTTAGATGATTGCTTTTAATTTTGACGCTAGCCTTAAAATATGAACCGTTTACTGATGATTAATTTTTGAAAATATGAAATTCTCGAAAATTGCTTTAACCATATGGTTTAAAATAGATACTTGGGGAGAGTCTAAAATTAAAAATAACACCGCATACTGGTTTTTACTGGGGAAATTCGTTTAAGGTTAGTTTATGGTTGACTTTTTTTTTATGGTTTAAATGTTTTGATTTAAAGTTAGTAAATAGGGGTAGATTCAGATGATAAATAAAAACGTATGTTCATTTGTATAGTAATCATTTGAGGGTAATTACTGAGGATTGATTTTTTTAAATTAGTTCACAAACTATATTAGACTATAAATGATAAAATATTTAGATTAAATCGTACCATTCATGTATGCAATACTGTTCTCTTAAGTCCAAATGAGGCACTAACATTTGAAACTTCAGATGGAAGAAAAGATTTTTTTATTGGTCCCAAAAATGATAAATATTTTACTAAACATACGTCTGTATATCTTTAATTATTTTACCATTAACTATTGTATCAAGAACAATACTTATTTTTTAATCATCCTTTAGCTATTGGTTCTATTTTTATAGTAATATTCCAATTAAATTCAATTTGCTAAGTCATAGGAATATTTCACTAAACCTTTTTGTTTTCCTTAATTCTATTTCTAGTATTCCTACATTAACATAACCAGGCTCATTTTAATAGATTAATGATGACTGACGAATTACGTACAAAGGACTAATGGGAACATTTTGTAGTATCTAAAAATTGCCCTTCCTAATTTGGTTCAAGATAAAATACAACCCACCTCGCAAAATAGCATAAAAATCTCCAAGTAGGCAACCAGAGTTACAAACCTCCAACTTTCCCTTCACTGTCAAACTAGAACCATAAGATATCGAAGCTTAGTCCACGTGTCCATCGACACGAGTGACAGCTTGATAAAGTGTTTATATCGGACCAAAGCCTTCCGTTTCTATGGACGAGCGTTTAGTAAAAGAAAGAAAAAAAAACGTCACCTTGACCTGTTTTCATCACGCGACAACCAGACCCTTGACCGAACTTTCCAACTACTGTACACATACATGTCCTTGCCATCGAGAATCTTCATGAGGTAATGTGTTGGGGGACATCAAGGTCACCTGTCAATTAGCAAGCAAAGCTTCTAACGTTTATCTTAATACTCACAACGCCTTTCACACTAGTGGCTACAGTAACCCACGTTTCATAATAATAATAATAATAATAATAATAATATTTAGCAGCACGTCTTACTACCCGTTCGGGTTATACGCTTCAAGTACTAATTACTCTAATGGATTAGGAATTGGGAAGGTTGAATTAGAGGAAGTGAACCCGCATTTGCGTGGAGGGAGAGTGGAAAGCAATTTAGGGAAAACCACCCTCAGTTCACCCGACCGAGATTCGAACCTCGATCTTCCCGTCGTCAGCAGTAGAGCTCAACACGACAAGCCCGTTAGCCAACTACGCCAACGAGGCGGGTCACGTTTTATAGGAAGTGTCTTTTAGAAAATACGCATGGTTTTGCTGTGAAAACTGATAACATATCACTTATTTATAATATATCTTTTTTTTTAGCACAGCGTCTTACTGCCCGTTCTAGCTATACGCCTATGTACTAATTATGCTAATAGTTTTAGGGATTTGGAAGGTTACCTGCATTTGCGTAGAGGGAGAGTGGAAGATCATTTTGGAAAAAAACCTTTGTACACCCGACTGAGATTTGAACCTTGATCTCTTCGTCATCGGCAGTCTAGTTTACTGTGAGAGTCACACCCTAGACCATGCGGCCACCAAATTTGGATATATATATATATATATATATATATATAATTTTTATTACCCGCTTCTCTTGCCAAATGGTCTAAGGTATCATCCTCGCAATATACTAGACTGCCATAACGGGAAGATAGGGTTTCAAATCCTGGTTGGGTGTACTGTGCGTGCTTTTTCCTAAATGCTTTTACACTCTCTCTACATGAAAAATGGTGGGGAATGCCAAGCCTCCACCGTGGTTCGGATTCCACGTTAAACTGTAGGTACTCCATTTCATCTCACAATCACCCTACCATTAACACATTAGCGTAAGTGCGTATTGCCCGAACGAGTAGTAAGACGCGGTGCTAATAATAACAATAATACATGAAAAATGTGGGCACACTTCATCTAAATAAAACCTTACTCATCCCTAACAAATTAAAGTAATTACTAGAAGGCGCATAACCCCAATGGGTGGTAAGACACGGTGGTAAAATAATAATAATAATAATAATAATTATTATTATTATTATATATGTGTGTTTGTGTATTGATAATGGCTTGTCCATCAAAAGTGGCAACTTAAGATCATTATTTGATGTATGAATGTGTAAAAGTAGATACAAGCCTTAGTAACTTTTCTAACTGTCAGACAAGGTCCTTCAAATGAAAATTGGACTAAATTTGACTGTAGTTACACAAACTAGATTATCAAATTACATCAGATTTTTAAGGTGTTCTATTTATCAGTCTTAAGGTTGATTTTTTTCCCGTCACCACTTGTCTTACCTCCTTTACGGGCTATCCACCTATTTAAATATTAGGGTAGGAATGAAAAAGATATAATTTTGAGAGAAAACATACCTTAATTTGCTTGTAGGAGGAGATGCAAACAAACCCTTCAGTGGGGAAAAATAACCCACCTCATTACATTCGATCTGTATTCAAATACCAACCTCTCCTTTGGAAACCCCCACAATACGAGACGGACACCTTCGTTCGAGTGCCATTCAGTGTGGGTTGGTCAAGCTTTCTATCAACGAAAGGAATATAAAACCTTAATAATATACATTAAGTAATGATTTAGAGCGCCTTAACTTATGGTCTAAGGCAGGCCTATCCAACGGGCCGCATATTTTGCGGCCTGCGATCCATTAAGTAGGTTGAAAAAATAACGTCACCTAGGAGTTTTTTAAACATGATCAGACCTAAATTATTATTATTATTATTATTATTATTATTATTAGCACCGCGTCTTACTACCCGTTCGGGTTATATGCACTTACGCTAATGTGTAATGGTAGGGTGATTGTGAGATGAAATGGAGGACCTACAGTTTAACGTGGAATCCGAACCACGGTGGAGGCCTGGCATTCCTCACATTCACAAGATGTCTTGTCAGAGGTGAAGGAAGGGTTTGGTACTCAGATAAATATTTGCTGGGACCGAGGATTGAACCCCGGCCGCCAGCATAGAAGTTTGACACCTTACCCCTAGACCGCCAGGTCACCATCAGACCTAAACTGTGTAAATTTTATTATATGTATTATTTGCTGTAATGTACTGTATATAAATTATATAAATATATGAATTAGATTAAATTAGAAAATTTAAAGCAATTAATCTCAAAATAACTTAGTTAAAAAGCAACGGATTTTCTGCCAAGCTAAAAAAAACACATTGTTAATACTGTATGGACCTAATTTCCAGGTGTGCGGCGTGCACACTGTCTGGGAATCTAAAATGAGGCCCTTAGCTAACTTTAAGTTGGACATCTCTGTTCTGAGGTGTAATTCTAATGTTAGACTGGCCTACCGATGATGAAGATATTGGGGCTCAAATACAAATCAGGACAACTGAGGGTTTTTTCCTAAATGTTTTCTCACTCTTATTCAACGCAAATGCGTCTGGATAGCCTCTAGAAAGTTTTTTTATCCCTAGCCCAGTAAAGTAATAATCATTTGCACGTATAACATGAAAACATATAGTAAGAAGGGGTGATAAAATAAAATATATAAAAATACGTCTTACAAACCTAATTGTGAGCCCCCAAACCTTTTATGCTTGTTTGCTTTTTTTTACCATTTTGTTACTCATTTGTTTTATCCAACTGAGGCTCGAAATCCAATCTCGTATACATAGTTCATCCCCATCTGAAGTATAGTGGCAACCAAGGTGCTTTAAAATTCACCTTACTCGTCATATTCCCTGAGAGTGGAAAAATTTATTAAAAAATTTGCTAAAATAAAACATACAACCCCGAAATGTACTAAAAAATATTGTAAGTAGGCCTACTCATTGAAACTTATTGAGATTTCACTCGTCCATCTATTTCAACATAGAATGCCAAAGTTATATCCAACTGTTGTACAATGCCTTCGCTCAGTTGTTAGTGGGACTGCTTACTAAGCAAAAGGTGCAGGATTAGATTCCTGACATGGTCGAAAAAAATTATCATTACTGTGATGCTGGTTTTTACCCTTTTTCAGGGATAAATTAACAGTCAGTGATTGGGGCCACAAGGGGAGGGGGGGGGGGCTGAGTTGTGCGTCTGTGCTAGGTTTAAAGAGACCCATAGGGAAATATATTTTATAACTAGAATAATTAACTTTCAAATCTACATTTCTAAAATCCAATGGCTACAGTTGATAGTTATAATTGCGAAACTTGACGCATTATGACAAAGTTCCAGCTTGTAAGACATTAAAACTTTTATAATTATTCCAATGAAAGTATTGTAAAAATGTACTTTTTTTTATTAATACCATTATTTTTATTTATTTGTGTGACTATATCAGACCCCGATAATCGATTAAAAGGGTCTACGAATTTGGACGGAAATGGTATCTTCACATATTCTCTACGATTCTTTTATGTGCCATAATTGACATAAAACAAGCAGATTCACTTCCCTTACTTTCTGAAGGACGTTGTGCTATGGATTTTTATCCGTCAACCCCAACTGGGTTTGAATCCATGATCCTCGGGTCGAGCACTTTACCCTAAGACCACCGAGAGACAAGAGAAAATATACTAACGATGTTAATTTTAGAACGAATGTACGCTAATAACAAGATTACAAATTGTTTCCAAACAATAACAAAATGTTTAGAAATAATTCAAATGCATCTCAAACAACATCTACAAGGAATCTACCCTAGCGCTTTGAATGTCACGTGGGACACGCTCTTCTTCTTCTTTTTTTTTTGCACCGCATATTACTTACCATTCGAGTTATACGCCTATGTACTAATTACACTAATGTCTTTATGGATTAGGAAGGCTTAATTAGAGGAAATGCACCTGAACTTGCATGGAAAATCATTTAGGAATTGAGCCCCGATCTCCCCGTCTTCGGCAGTCTAGTCCAACACGAGAGTAGTGCGTCAGACCGAGTGGCCACCTAAGAGGGTCACGCTCTTATTGAAGGCAACTGCGCCTACAATAAAACACCACCAACACCATTAGTTGATAAATGAATGCTCTGAAAATCTAAAGCCCACAGTTTGAATTCAAATTAATTCAATTTTAGCAACAGTGATATATCAATGTTGTACTAATCTGTGATAAAGACAGTAATGACAGGCCTACTGTACATATTAAAACAAAGCGTGTTAAGGTGGGGATGTAGTAAACGTAAGAATAGGAAAGTGTTTTTTGCAGTTTTTATATTTAAAAAAAGTTTGGTAAAAATAAATCAAATATTGCTTCAGTAAAAACATAAAGAGTTAAATTTTCCTCAAATGGTGACCTCAAAAGTTGTTTAATACCTGTCGAGGGTGTGTTAGAATTTAATGACAACTTTTTCTCTTCATCGAAAAGGTTTTTCATCTAACGCCACTATGCTCATGACAGATATTCAACAACTGTTGATATCACCACGTGAAAAAAGATTTAACTCTTGTGTTTCACTATAGAAATATTTTATTTTATTTTGGTAAAAATAAAAGGATTTTATATAAAAACTGGCCTTTTCTCACGTCCCCTACACTACCACTCTAAGATGGGAAATACTATATTGATTTGCCACAACGTCACAGGTATCCAACGTTCTTATCTCGGAAGAGTAGTAAGTAAGAACCGAAGCACGGAGACAATGGTGTAGGCAGACGAAGCATAAGGTTAAAATGGTGCTACGTTAGAGTAACTTGCAGCAGCCATCTGGTCTGGCAGTTTCTTACAGTGTACTCTAATATGGTACAGTAGCCCCATGGCTTCTTTGGTACTGACTGACAGCTCACCGCTGACTTCTGACAGTCAACACGTAGGTATATACTTAAATTTTGACTGTCAGAAGTGACAGCTCCTAAACACATATTTTTGCAGATCATATGGTCCGGCGTAGGGATACATAATATGGTATGGTAACTTTTCAAAGGCGTCAACTCTCAGCTGTGAACTGTCAGTCAGCACCAAAGAAGTAATGGGGCTACTGTAGTTACATTGTAGGAGGAGATCACGTGACGTCACTACACCACCAATAAGGCAATTTCTGGCAATAAATCAGGAACGGGGCGTGTCTTGAATTACAGAAATCTTTAACTCCTATTTGTGGGAAGGCTATTATTATTAGGTGTTCTGTCTTTTGACAGGTCCCGTCCTTTTGTCAGTGAACTTATAACCTCAACCTCCTCCTTCACTTCCCAGAAATTTCTTCTCTCTTTCAAGTCTTTCAATATTTGAACCCTCCTCTTCTTCCTAAGTTCCTCCTTTCATCAACCTTTCCTTCTATGACTTCGTGCAGAAGACAGTTCCTCCTAAGAATGTGTCCAACCCAGTTTGCTTTGTAACGAAGAATCACATTTAGAATGGTTATCTTATCACCCACTCTTCTTAAGACTTCTTCGACTTCTTCATTTGTCACCCTGACCGTCCAACTGATCTTCTAAAGACTTCTCCCTCCAGCACCACATTTCAAAGCTCTCAAAATATTTTTTTTTTTTCATTTTCCCCAAGAGTCCAGAATCCGTATCGAATTATGCTCTTAATTTAACGGTAATATTAGCCAGTATTAATGGACCGTTTCCCAGGGGACGCCCGAATGTACCAATCGTACATTCTTTTCGTGGAGGCTCTTTCCATGTCCATGTTCCATGAGGAGATGATGATGCTAGTGAATATGAGGTGTTGGATCCGATGAAGGTCTTAACCTAAACCTAGATAAATAAACTCTGGTGATCATGGGAACTACCCGCCTCGGTGGCGTAGTTGGCTAACGCGCTTGTCGTGTTGATCCCTACTGCTGAGGACGGGGAGATCGAAGTTTGAATCTCGGTCAGGTGAACTGGGGGTGGTTTTTCCTAAATGGTTTTCCACTCTCCCTCCACGCAAATGCGGGTTCACTTCCTCTAATTCAACCTTCCCAATTGCTAATCCATTAGCGTAATTAGTACTTAAAGCGTATAACCCGAACGGNTTTGAATCTCGGTCAGGTGAACTGGGGGTGGTTTTTCCTAAATGGTTTTCCACTCTCCCTCCACGCAAATGCGGGTTCACTTCCTCTAATTCAACCTTCCCAATTGCTAATCCATTAGCGTAATTAGTACTTAAAGCGTATAACCCGAACGGATAGTAAGATGCGGTGCTAAATAATAAATAAAGAAATAAATCATGGGAATTATTCTCCTTTCGAGAAAAATGTCCCAGCACCAACCGGGTATCGAACCCGAGAACTTTAGGTAAGCAGCCAGGACCTCTGTCCACCATGATACCAGTTAAGAACGTCTACTGTACTGTACTGTACAGTACATAACCACAACCTAGCTCAAATTAAAAAGTTAATTTTAATAACAGACTCACAACAACAAAAAGTCTACGAATATTGAGAATTATTGTGTTTGTGGATTTATTCTTAAGGTTTCAGAGCTACCGTTCTCTTAAGAAATACCTATGAAAGATGAAATTTGCCTTTAACTAGGCTTGCTTGCCCTTAAAAGAACATTTCACATCAAGGATAATACATAACTTAGATGGGTTATACAACTTGAACCAAGCGTCGCATTGTAATGCGTTTTATTTGTGTTATCTTAAGAAAATATTGGAATTGAGCCATGTGTAACTGTTTTAACATATTTCTAAAAATACAACAAAATTAAAATTTGTTTATTTAAAATGAAATTATTTGACTGATTTCAATTTAACTATATTCAAATTAATCATGTGGGAAACCGTTACCTCGATACTATTTCTGGCTCGAGAATAATCTTGCATCTAATAAACCTTCTAATTAGTTGTGATATAGACTTTTAGCACGGTAAATCCATGACTCTACGTCCTCGTGGTTGATAGACAACATCGTCACAGCTTGATCGCACCTACATTAGATAAAGTATGGCAGGTCTGGCTGTTTGGTGCAACGTCCCATTTTATTACGTTTACAGTAGACAAAGTATGGCTGTTTCATGCATCGCCATAGCTTGATTGCGCCTACAGTAGAAAAAGTTTGGTAGGTCTGGCTGTTTGGTGCAACGCCCAAATTTATCGCATATACAGTAGACAAAGTATGGATGATTCGTGTATCGCCATGGCTTGATTGCGCCTACAGTAGACAAAGTATGGCAGGTCTGTTTGTTTGGTACATCATCACAGCCTGATATTGTCTACAGTAGATAAACTATGGTAGGTCTATCTGATAGTTCGCCATGAATTGATTGCGCCTACAGTAGATAAAGTTCGGCAGGTCTAGCTGTTTGGTGCAACGCCCAAATTTATCGCATATACACTAGACAAAGTATGGATGATTCGTGTATCGCCATGGCTTGATTGCGCCTACAGTAGACAAAGTTCGGCAGGTCTGGCTGTTTGGTGCAAAGCCCCAATTTATCACGTCTACAGTAGACAAAGTATGTCTGTTTGATAGTTCGCCATGGCTTGATTGCGCCTACAGTAGACAAAGTATGGTAGGTCTATCTCATGATAGTTCGCCATGGCTTGATTGCGCTTACAGTAGACAATGTACGGCAGGTCTGGCTGTTTGATGCATCGCTCCAGCTCGACCGTGCCTACAGTATATAAATTATTGCAAGCCTGGTTGTCGGTGGTACTACAAAGTGACATCACCTTCACTTTCACCTCCACATTCCTTGGTTCACTTCTCGCTGTGTCACTGACTCCTGTTCCAAGGTACAGCTCACTCTTG